>NW_003130089.1:0-12441 GCF_000003605.2 Saccoglossus kowalevskii
TTAAAGGGTCCTATAAATCATCAATGTCCACTTTGACCGCCAAGATGTTGGTCTCAACCTAAAGGGTCCTATAAATCATCAATGTCCACTTTGACCGCCAAGATGCTGGTCTCAACCTAAAAGGTCCTATAAATCATCAATGTCCACTTTGATCGCCAAGATGTTGGTCTCAACCTAAAGGGTCCTATAAATCATCAATATCCACTTTGACCGCCAAGATGTTGGTCTCAACCTAAAGGGTCCTATAAATCATCAATGTCCACTTTGACCGCCAAGATGTTGGTCTCAACCTAAAGGGTCCTATACATCATCAATGTCCACTTTGACCGCCAAGATGTTGGTCTCAACCTAAAGGGTCCTATAAATCATTAATGTCCACTTTGACCGCCAAGATGTTAGTCTCAACCTAAAGGGTCTTATAAATCATCAATGTCCACTTTGACCGCCAAGATGTTGGTCTCAACCTAAAGGGTCCTATAAATCATTAATGTCCACTTTGACCGCCAAGATGTTAGTCTCAACCTAAAGGGTCTTATAAATCATCAATGTCCACTTTGACCGCCAAGATGTTGGTCTCAACCTAAAGGGTCCTATACATCATCAATGTCCACTTTGACCGCCAAGATGTTAGTCTCAACCTAAAGGGTCTTATAAATCATCAATGTCCACTTTGACCGCCAAGATGTTGGTCTCAACCTAAAGGGTCCTATAAATCATCAATGTCCACTTTGACCGCCAAGATGTTGGTCTCAACCTAAAGGGTCCTATAAATCATCAATGTCCACTTTGATCGCCAAGATGTTGGTCTCAACCTAAAGGGTCCTATAAATCATCAATGTCCACTTTGACCGCCAAGATGTTGGTCTCAACCTAAAGGGTCCTATAAATCATCAATGTCCACTTTGACCGCCAAGATGTTGGTCTCAACCTAAAGGGTCCTATAAATCATCAATGTCCACTTTGACCGCCAAGATGTTGGTCTCAACCTAAAGGGTCCTATAAATCACCAATGTCCACTTTGACCGCCAAGATGTTAGTCTCAACCTAAAGGGTCCTAATAAATCATCATTGTCCACTTTGACCGCCAAGATGTTGGTCTCAACCTAAAGGGTCCTATAAATCATCAATGTCCACTTTGACCGCCAAGATGTTGGTCTCAACCTAAAGGGTCCTATAAATCATCATTGTCCACTTTGACCGCCAAGATGTTGGTCTCAACCTAAAGGGTCCTATAAATCATCAATGTCCACTTTGACCGCCAAGATGTTGGTCTCAACCTAAAGGGTCCTATAAATCATCAATGTCCACTTTGACTGCCAAGATGTTGGTCTCAACCTAAAGGGTCCTATAAATCATCAATGTCCACTTTGACCGCCAAGATGTTGGTCTCAACCTAAAGGGTCCTATAAATCATCAATGTCCACTTTGACCGCCAAGATGTTGGTCTCAACCTAAAGGGTCCTATAAATCATCAATGTCCACTTTGACCGCCAAGATGTTGGTCTCAACCTAAAGGGTCCTAATAAATCATCATTGTCCACTTTGACCGCCAAGATGTTGGTCTCAACCTAAAGGGTCCTAATAAATCATCATTGTCCACTTTGACCGCCAAGATGTTGGTCTCAACCTAAAGGGTCCTATAAATCATCAATGTCCACTTTGACCGCCAAGATGCTGGTCTCAACCTAAATGGTCTTATAAATCATCAATGTCCACTTTGACCGCCAAGATGTTGGTCTCGACCTAAAGGGTCCTAATAAATCATCATTGTCCACTTTGACCGCCAAGATGTTGGTCTCAACCTAAAGGGTCCTATAAATCATCAATGTCCACTTTGACCGCCAAGATGTTGGTCTCAACCTAAAGGGTCCTATAAATCATCAATGTCCACTTTGACCGCCAAGATGTTGGTCTCAACCTAAAGGGTCCTATAAATCATCAATGTCCACTTTGACCGCCAAGATGTTGGTCTCAACCTAAAGGGTCCTATAATTCATCAATGTCCACTTTGACCGCCAAGATGTTGGTCTCAACCTAAAGGGTCCTATAATTCATCAATGTCCACTTTGACCGCCAAGATGCTGGTCTCAACCTAAATGGTCTTATAAATCATCAATGTCCACTTTGACCGCCAAGATGTTGGTCTCGACCTAAAGGGTCCTAATAAATCATCATTGTCCACTTTGACCGCCAAGATGTTGGTCTCAACCTAAAGGGTCCTATAAATCATCAATGTCCACTTTGACCGCCAAGATGTTGGTCTCAACCTAAAGGGTCCTATAAATCATCAATGTCCACTTTGACCGCCAAGATGCTGGTCTCAACCTAAATGGTCTTATAAATCATCAATGTCCACTTTGACCGCCAAGATGTTGGTCTCGACCTAAAGGGTCCTAATAAATCATCATTGTCCACTTTGACCGCCAAGATGTTGGTCTCAACCTAAAGGGTCCTATAATTCATCAATGTCCACTTTGACCGCCAAGATGCTGGTCTCAACCTAAATGGTCTTATAAATCATCAATGTCCACTTTGACCGCCAAGATGTTGGTCTCGACCTAAAGGGTCCTAATAAATCATCATTGTCCACTTTGACCGCCAAGATGTTGGTCTCAACCTAAAGGGTCCTATACATCATCAATGTCCACTTTGACCGCCAAGATGTTGGTCTCAACCTAAAGGGTCCTATAAATCATCAATGTCCACTTTGACCGCCAAGATGTTGGTCTCAACCTAAAGGGTCCTATAATTCATCAATGTCCACTTTGACTGCCAAGATGTTGGTCTCAACCTAAAGGGTCCTATACATCATCAATGTCCACTTTGACCGCCAAGATGCTAGTCTCAACCTAAATGGTCTTATAAATCATCAATGTCCACTTTGACCGCCAAGATGTTGGTCTCAACCTAAAGGGTCCTATACATCATCAATGTCCACTTTGACCGCCAAGATGTTGGTCTCAACCTAAAGGGTCCTATAAATCATCAATGTCCACTTTGACCGCCAAGATGTTGGTCTCAACCTAAAGGGTCCTATAATTCATCAATGTCCACTTTGACCGCCAAGATGCTGGTCTCAACCTAAATGGTCTTATAAATCATCAATGTCCACTTTGACCGCCAAGATGTTGGTCTCGACCTAAAGGGTCCTAATAAATCATCAATGTCCACTTTGACCGCCAAGATGTTGGTCTCAACCTAAAGGGTCCTATACATCATCAATGTCCACTTTGACCGCCAAGATGCTGGTCTCAACCTAAAGGGTCCTAATAAATCATCAATGTCCACTTTGACCGCCAAGATGTTGGTCTCAACCTAAAGGGTCCTATAATTCATCAATGTCCACTTTGACCGCCAAGATGCTGGTCTCAACCTAAAGGGTCCTATACATCATCAATGTCCAGTTTGACCGCCAAGATGCTGGTCTCAACCTAAAGGGTCCTATACATCATCAATGTCCACTTTGACCGCCAAGATGTTGGTCTCAACCTAAAGGGTCCTAATAAATCATCAATGTCCACTTTGACCGCCAAGATGTTGGTCTCAACCTAAAGGGTCCTATAATTCATCAATGTCCACTTTGACCGCCAAGATGCTGGTCTCAACCTAAAGGGTCCTATAAATCATCAATGTCCACTTTGACCGCCAAGATGTTGGTCTCAACCTAAAGGGTCCTATACATCATCAATGTCCACTTTGACCGCCAAGATGTTGGTCTCAACCTAAAGGGTCCTATAAATCACCAATGTCCACTTTGACCACCAAGATGTTAGTCTCAACCTAAAGGGTCCTATAATTCATCAATGTCCACTTTGACCGCCAAGATGTTGGTCTCAACCTAAAGGGTCCTATAAATCATCAATGTTCACTTTGACCGCCAAGATGTTGGTCTCAACCTAAAGGGTCCTATAAATCATCAATGTCCACTTTGACCGCCAAGATGTTGGTCTCAACCTAAAGGGTCCTATACATCATCAATGTCCACTTTGACCGCCAAGATGCTGGTCTCAACCTAAAGGGTCCTATACATCATCAATGTCCACTTTGACCGCCAAGATGTTGGTCTCAACCTAAAGGGTCCTATAAATCATCAATGTCCACTTTGACCGCCAAGATGTTGGTCTCAACCTAAAGGGTCCTATACATCATCAATGTCCACTTTGACCGCCAAGATGCTGGTCTCAACCTAAAGGGTCCTATAAATCATCAATGTCCACTTTGACCGCCAAGATGTTGGTCTCAACCTAAAGGGTCCTATAAATCATCAATGTCCACTTTGACCGCCAAGATGTTGGTCTCAACCTAAAGGGTCCTATAAATCATCAATGTCCACTTTGACCGCCAAGATGTTGGTCTCAACCTAAAGGGTCCTATAAATCATCAATGTCCACTTTGACCGCCAAGATGTTGGTCTCAACCTAAAGGGTCCTATAATTTATCAATGTCCACTTTGACCGCCAAGATGTTAGTCTCAACCTAAAGGGTCCTATAAATCATCAATGTCCACTTTGACCGCCAAGATGTTGGTCTCAACCTAAAGGGTCCTATACATCATCAATGTCCACTTTGACCGCCAAGATGTTGGTCTCAACCTAAAGGGTCCTATAAATCATCAATGTCCACTTTGACCGCCAAGATGTTGGTCTCAACCTAAAGGGTCCTATAAATCATCAATGTCCACTTTGACCGCCAAGATGTTGGTCTCAACCTAAAGGGTCCTATAAATCATCAATGTCCACTTTGATCGCCAAGATGTTGGTCTCAACCTAAAGGGTCCTATAAATCATCAATGTCCACTTTGACCGCCAAGATGTTGGTCTCAACCTAAAGGGTCCTATAATTCATCAATGTCCACTTTGACCGCCAAGATGTTGGTCTCAACCTAAAGGGTCCTATAAATCATCAATGTCCACTTTGATCGCCAAGATGTTGGTCTCAACCTAAAGGGTCCTATAAATCATCAATGTCCACTTTGACCGCCAAGATGTTGGTCTCAACCTAAAGGGTCCTATAAATCATCAATGTCCACTTTGACCGCCAAGATGCTGGTCTCAACCTAAAAGGTCCTATAAATCATCAATGTCCACTTTGATCGCCAAGATGTTGGTCTCAACCTAAAGGGTCCTATAAATCATCAATATCCACTTTGACCGCCAAGATGTTGGTCTCAACCTAAAGGGTCCTATAAATCATCAATGTCCACTTTGACCGCCAAGATGTTGGTCTCAACCTAAAGGGTCCTATACATCATCAATGTCCACTTTGACCGCCAAGATGTTGGTCTCAACCTAAAGGGTCCTATAAATCATTAATGTCCACTTTGACCGCCAAGATGTTAGTCTCAACCTAAAGGGTCTTATAAATCATCAATGTCCACTTTGACCGCCAAGATGTTGGTCTCAACCTAAAGGGTCCTATAAATCATTAATGTCCACTTTGACCGCCAAGATGTTAGTCTCAACCTAAAGGGTCTTATAAATCATCAATGTCCACTTTGACCGCCAAGATGTTGGTCTCAACCTAAATGGTCCTATACATCATCAATGTCACTTTGACCGCCAAGATGTGGTCTCGACCTAAAGGGTCCTAATAAATCATCAATGTCCACTTGACCGCCAAGATGTTGGTCTCAACCTAAAGGGTCCTATACATCATCAATGTCCACTTTGACCGCCAAGATGCTGGTCTCAACCTAAAGGGTCCTAATAAATCATCAATGTCCACTTTGACCGCCAAGATGTTGGTCTCAACCTAAAGGGTCCTATAATTCATCAATGTCCACTTTGACCGCCAAGATGCTGGTCTCAACCTAAAGGGTCCTATACATCATCAATGTCCAGTTTGACCGCCAAGATGCTGGTCTCAACCTAAAGGGTCCTATACATCATCAATGTCCACTTTGACCGCCAAGATGTTGGTCTCAACCTAAAGGGTCCTAATAAATCATCAATGTCCACTTTGACCGCCAAGATGTTGGTCTCAACCTAAAGGGTCCTATAATTCATCAATGTCCACTTTGACCGCCAAGATGCTGGTCTCAACCTAAAGGGTCCTATAAATCATCAATGTCCACTTTGACCGCCAAGATGTTGGTCTCAACCTAAAGGGTCCTATACATCATCAATGTCCACTTTGACCGCCAAGATGTTGGTCTCAACCTAAAGGGTCCTATAAATCACCAATGTCCACTTTGACCACCAAGATGTTAGTCTCAACCTAAAGGGTCCTATAATTCATCAATGTCCACTTTGACCGCCAAGATGTTGGTCTCAACCTAAAGGGTCCTATAAATCATCAATGTTCACTTTGACCGCCAAGATGTTGGTCTCAACCTAAAGGGTCCTATAAATCATCAATGTCCACTTTGACCGCCAAGATGTTGGTCTCAACCTAAAGGGTCCTATACATCATCAATGTCCACTTTGACCGCCAAGATGTTGGTCTCAACCTAAAGGGTCCTATAAATCACCAATGTCCACTTTGACCACCAAGATGTTAGTCTCAACCTAAAGGGTCCTATAATTCATCAATGTCCACTTTGACCGCCAAGATGTTGGTCTCAACCTAAAGGGTCCTATAAATCATCAATGTCCACTTTGACCGCCAAGATGTTAGTCTCAACCTAAAGGGTCCTATAATTCATCAATGTCCACTTTGACCGCCAAGATGTTGGTCTCAACCTAAAGGGTCCTATACATCATCAATGTTCACTTTGACCGCCAAGATGTTGGTCTCAACCTAAAGGGTCCTATAAATCATCAATGTCCACTTTGACCGCCAAGATGTTGGTCTCAACCTAAAGGGTCCTATACATCATCAATGTCCACTTTGACCGCCAAGATGTTGGTCTCAACCTAAAGGGTCCTATAAATCACCAATGTCCACTTTGACCACCAAGATGTTAGTCTCAACCTAAAGGGTCCTATAATTCATCAATGTCCACTTTGACCGCCAAGATGTTGGTCTCAACCTAAAGGGTCCTATAAATCATCAATGTCCACTTTGACCGCCAAGATGTTAGTCTCAACCTAAAGGGTCCTATAATTCATCAATGTCCACTTTGACCGCCAAGATGTTGGTCTCAACCTAAAGGGTCCTATAAATCATCAATGTCCATTTTGACCGCCAAGATGTTGGTCTCAACCTAAAGGGTCCTATAAATCATCAATGTCCACTTTGACTGCCAAGATGTTGGTCTCAACCTAAAGGGTCCTATAAATCATCAATGTCCACTTTGACCGCCAAGATGTTGGTCTCAACCTAAAGGGTCCTATAAATCATCAATGTCCACTTTGACTGCCAAGATGTTGGTCTCAACCTAAAGGGTCCTATAAATCATCAATGTCTACTTTGACTGCCAAGATGTTGGTCTCAACCTAAAGGGTCCTAATAAATCATCAATGTCCACTTTGACCGCCAAGATGTTGGTCTCAACCTAAAGGGTCCTAATAAATCATCATTGTCCACTTTGACCGCCAAGATGTTGGTCTCAACCTAAAGGGTCCTATAAATCATTAATGTCCACTTTGACCGCCAAGATGTTGGTCTCAACCTAAAGGGTCCTAATAAATCATCATTGTCCACTTTGACCGCCAAGATGTTGGTCTCAACCTAAAGGGTCCTAATAAATCATCATTGTCCACTTTGACCGCCAAGATGTTGGTCTCAACCTAAAGGGTCCTATAAATCATCAATGTCCACTTTGACCGCCAAGATGTTGGTCTCAACCTAAAGGGTCCTATAATTCATCAATGTCCACTTTGACCGCCAAGATGTTGGTCTCAACCTAAAGGGTCCTAATAAATCATCATTGTCCACTTTGACCGCCAAGATGTTGGTCTCAACCTAAAGGGTCCTATAAATCATCAATGTCCACTTTGACCGCCAAGATGTTGGTCTCAACCTAAAGGGTCCTATAATTTATCAATGTCCACTTTGACTGCCAAGATGTTGGTCTCAACCTAAAGGGTCCTAATAAATCATCATTGTCCACTTTGACCGCCAAGATGTTGGTCTCAACCTAAAGGGTCCTAATAAATCATCATTGTCCACTTTGACCGCCAAGATGTTGGTCTCAACCTAAAGGGTCCTATAAATCATCAATGTCCACTTTGACCGCCAAGATGTTGGTCTCAACCTAAAGGGTCCTATAAATCATCAATGTCCACTTTGACCGCCAAGATGTTGGTCTCAACCTAAAGGGTCCTAATAAATCATCATTGTCCACTTTGACCGCCAAGATGTTGGTCTCAACCTAAAGGGTCCTATAAATCATTAATGTCCACTTTGACCGCCAAGATGTTGGTCTCAACCTAAAGGGTCCTATAAATCATCAATGTCCACTTTGACCGCCAAGATGTTGGTCTCAACCTAAAGGGTCCTATAATTCATCAATGTCCACTTTGACCGCCAAGATGCTGGTCTCAACCTAAATGGTCTTATAAATCATCAATGTCCACTTTGACCGCCAAGATGTTGGTCTCAACCTAAAGGGTCCTATAAATCATCAATGTCCACTTTGACCGCCAAGATGTTGGTCTCAACCTAAAGGGTCCTATAATTCATCAATGTCCACTTTGACCGCCAAGATGTTGGTCTCAACCTAAAGGGTCCTATACATCATCAATGTCCACTTTGATCGCCAAGATGTTGGTCTCAACCTAAAGGGTCCTATAAATCATCAATGTCCACTTTGACCGCCAAGATGTTGGTCTCAACCTAAAGGGTCCTATAATTCATCAATGTCCACTTTGACCGCCAAGATGTTGGTCTCAACCTAAAGGGTCCTATACATCATCAATGTCCACTTTGACCGCCAAGATGTTGGTCTCAACCTAAAGGGTCCTATAAATCATCAATGTCCACTTTGACCGCCAAGATGTTGGTCTCAACCTAAAGGGTCCTATACATCATCAATGTCCACTTTGATCGCCAAGATGTTGGTCTCAACCTAAAGGGTCCTATAAATCATCAATGTCCACTTTGATCGCCAAGATGTTGGTCTCAACCTAAAGGGTCCTATAAATCATCAATGTCCACTTTGACCGCCAAGATGTTGGTCTCAACCTAAAGGGTCCTATAAATCATCAATGTCCACTTTGACCGCCAAGATGTTGGTCTCAACCTAAAGGGTCCTATAAATCATCAATGTCCACTTTGATCGCCAAGATGTTGGTCTCAACCTAAAGGGTCCTATAAATCATCAATGTCCACTTTGACCGCCAAGATGTTGGTCTCAACCTAAAGGGTCCTATAAATCATCAATGTCCACTTTGATCGCCAAGATGTTGGTCTCAACCTAAAGGGTCCTATAAATCATCAATGTCCACTTTGATCGCCAAGATGTTGGTCTCAACCTAAAGGGTCCTATAAATCATCAATGTCCACTTTGACCGCCAAGATGTTGGTCTCAACCTAAAGGGTCCTATAAATCATCAATGTCCACTTTGATCGCCAAGATGTTGGTCTCAACCTAAAGGGTCCTATAAATCATCAATGTCCACTTTGACCGCCAAGATGTTGGTCTCAACCTAAAGGGTCCTATAATTCATCAATGTCCACTTTGACCGCCAAGATGCTGGTCTCAACCTAAAGGGTCCTATACATCATCAATGTCCACTTTGACCGCCAAGATGTTGGTCTCAACCTAAAGGGTCCTATAAATCATCAATGTCCACTTTGACCGCCAAGATGCTGGTCTCAACCTAAAGGGTCCTATACATCATCAATGTCCACTTTGACCGCCAAGATGTTGGTCTCAACCTAAAGGGTCCTATAAATCATCAATGTCCACTTTGACCGCCAAGATGTTGGTCTCAACCTAAAGGGTCCTATACATCATCAATGTCCACTTTGACCGCCAAGATGCTGGTCTCAACCTAAAGGGTCCTATACATCATCAATGTCCAGTTTGACCGCCAAGATGTTGGTCTCAACCTAAAGGGTCCTATACATCATCAATGTCCACTTTGACCGCCAAGATGTTGGTCTCAACCTAAAGGGTCCTATAAATCATCAATGTCCACTTTGACCGCCAAGATGTTGGTCTCAACCTAAAGGGTCCTATACATCATCAATGTCCACTTTGACCGCCAAGATGCTGGTCTCAACCTAAAGGGTCCTATACATCATCAATGTCCACTTTGACCGCCAAGATGTTGGTCTCAACTAAAGGGTCCTATAAATCATCAATGTCTACTTTGACTGCCAAGATGTGGTCTCAACTAAAGAGTCCTATAAATCATCATGTCCACTTTGACCGCCAAGATGTTGGTCTCAACTAAAGGGTCCTATAAATCATCAATGTCCACTTTGACCGCCAAGATGTTGGTCTCAACTAAAGGGTCCTATAAATCATCAATGTCCACTTTGACCGCCAAGATGTTGGTCTCAACTAAAGGGTCCTAATAAATCATCATTGTCCACTTTGACCGCCAAGATGTTGGTCTCAACCTAAAGGGTCCTAATAAATCATCATTGTCCACTTTGACCGCCAAGATGTTGGTCTCAACCTAAAGGGTCCTATACATCATCAATGTCCACTTTGACCGCCAAGATGTTGGTCTCAACCTAAAGGGTCCTATAAATCATCAATGTCCACTTTGATCGCCAAGATGTTGGTCTCAACCTAAAGGGTCCTATAAATCATCAATGTCCACTTTGACCGCCAAGATGTTGGTCTCAACCTAAAGGGTCCTATAAATCATCAATGTCCACTTTGACCGCCAAGATGCTGGTCTCAACCTAAAGGGTCCTATAAATCATCAATGTCCACTTTGATCGCCAAGATGTTGGTCTCAACCTAAAGGGTCCTATAAATCATCAATGTCCACTTTGACCGCCAAGATGTTGGTCTCAACCTAAAGGGTCCTATAAATCATCAATGTCCACTTTGACCGCCAAGATGTTGGTCTCAACCTAAAGGGTCCTATACATCATCAATGTCCACTTTGACCGCCAAGATGTTGGTCTCAACCTAAAGGGTCCTATAAATCATTAATGTCCACTTTGACCGCCAAGATGTTAGTCTCAACCTAAAGGGTCTTATAAATCATCAATGTCCACTTTGACCGCCAAGATGTTGGTCTCAACCTAAAGGGTCCTATAAATCATTAATGTCCACTTTGACCGCCAAGATGTTAGTCTCAACCTAAAGGGTCTTATAAATCATCAATGTCCACTTTGACCGCCAAGATGTTGGTCTCAACCTAAAGGGTCCTATACATCATCAATGTCCACTTTGACCGCCAAGATGTTAGTCTCAACCTAAAGGGTCTTATAAATCATCAATGTCCACTTTGACCGCCAAGATGTTGGTCTCAAACTAAAGGGTCCTATAAATCATCAATGTCCACTTTGACCGCCAAGATGTTGGTCTCAACCTAAAGGGTCCTATAAATCATCAATGTCACTTTGACCGCCAAGATGTTGGTCTCAACTAAAGGGTCCTATAAATCACCAATGTCCACTTTGACCGCCAAGATGTTAGTCTCAACCTAAAGGGTCCTAATAAATCATCATTGTCCACTTTGACCGCCAAGATGTTGGTCTCAACCTAAAGGGTCCTATAAATCATCAATGTCCACTTTGACCGCCAAGATGTTGGTCTCAACCTAAAGGGTCCTATAAATCATCATTGTCCACTTTGACCGCCAAGATGTTGGTCTCAACCTAAAGGGTCCTATAAATCATCAATGTCCACTTTGACCGCCAAGATGTTGGTCTCAACCTAAAGGGTCCTATAAATCATCAATGTCTACTTTGACTGCCAAGATGTTGGTCTCAACCTAAAGGGTCCTATAAATCATCAATGTCCACTTTGACCGCCAAGATGTTGGTCTCAACCTAAAGGGTCCTATAAATCATCAATGTCCACTTTGACCGCCAAGATGTTGGTCTCAACCTAAAGGGTCCTATAAATCATCAATGTCCACTTTGACCGCCAAGATGTTGGTCTCAACCTAAAGGGTCCTAATAAATCATCATTGTCCACTTTGACCGCCAAGATGTTGGTCTCAACCTAAAGGGTCCTAATAAATCATCATTGTCCACTTTGACCGCCAAGATGTTGGTCTCAACCTAAAGGGTCCTATACATCATCAATGTCCACTTTGACCGCCAAGATGTTGGTCTCAACCTAAAGGGTCCTATAAATCATCAATGTCCACTTTGATCGCCAAGATGTTGGTCTCAACCTAAAGGGTCCTATAAATCATCAATGTCCACTTTGACCGCCAAGATGTTGGTCTCAACCTAAAGGGTCCTATAAATCATCAATGTCCACTTTGACCGCCAAGATGCTGGTCTCAACCTAAGGGTCCTATAATCATCAATGTCCACTTTGATCGCCAAGATGTTGGTCTCACCTAAGGGTCCTATAAATCATCAATGTCACTTTGACGCAGATGTGGTCTCACCTAAAGGTCCTATAATCATCATGTC
>NW_003130102.1:0-10476 GCF_000003605.2 Saccoglossus kowalevskii
GCAATAACCCAGGTTCGAACCCTGGTCTCGGCAGGTTGTGCGATATGTAGTTTTTGTTGTTTTGAGTCGTATTTTGAGATTCTACATTCAATTCCATTTCAGAGTAACAGGTTACGAATCATAATCACGCAGTTATTATAAACTGTAGATTAAATGCAAAATAAATGCACTATACTTATTCGTCGCTTACTGAGCATCACGTTATCCGAACATGACTCTAGCTAGCCGTGATCGTCTAGTGGTTAGGAGATTGCGTTGTGGCCGCAATAACCCAGGTTCGAATCCTGGTCTCGGCACATTGTGCTATATGTAGTTTTTGTTGTTTTGCGTCGTATTTTGGGATTCTACATTCAATTTTACTTCCAGGGTAACAGGTTGGCAAACATAATCACGCAGTCATCATAAACTGTAGATTAAATGCAAGATCAATGCACTATACTTATTCGTCGCTTACTGAGCATCACGTTATCCGAATATGACTCTAGCTAGCCGTGATCGTCTAGTGGTTAGGACATTGCGTTGTGGTCGCAATAACCCAGGTTCGAATCCTGGTCTCGGCAGATTGTGCGATATGTAGTTTTTGTTGTTTTGAGTCGTATTTTGAGATTCTACATTCAATTCCATTTCAGAGTAACAGGTTACGAATCATAATCACGCAGTCATTATAAACTGTAGATTAAATGCAAAATAAATGCACTATACTTATTCGTCGCTTACTGAGCATCACGTTATCCGAACATGACTCTAGCTAGCCGTGATCGTATAGTGGTTAGGACATTGCGTTGTGGCCGCAATAACCCAGGTTCGAATCCTGGTCTCGGCAGATTGTGCTATATGTAGTTTTTGTTGTTTTGCGTCATATTTTGGGATTCTACATTCAATTCCATTTCAGAGTAACAGGTTACGAAACGTAATCACGCAGTCATTATAAACTGTAGATTAAATGCAAGTTCAATGCACTATACTTATTCGTCGCTTACTGAGTAGCACCTAATCAGGACATGACTGGCTAGCCGTGATCGTCTAGTGGTTAGGACATTGCGTTGTGGCCGCAATAACCCAGGTTCGAATCCTGGTCTCGGCAGATTGTGCGTTATGTCGTTGTTTTGTTATTTTGAGTCGTATTTTGGGATTCTACTTTCAATTCTTTTCCAGGGTAACAGGTTAGCAAACATAATAACGCAGTCATCATAAACTGTAGATTAAATGCAAAATAAATGCACTATACTTATTCGTCGCTTACTGAGCATCACGTTATCCGAACATAACTCTAGCTAGCCGTGATCGTCTAGTGGTTAGGTCATTGCGTTGTGGCCGCAATAACCCAGGTTCGAATCCTGGTCTCGGCAGATTGTGCTATATGTAGTTTTTGTTGTTTTGAGTCGTATTTGAGATTCTACATTCAATTCCATTTCAGAGTAACAGGTTACGAATCATAATCACGCAGTCATTATAAACTGTAGATTAAATGCAAAATAAATGCACTATACTTATTCGTCGCTTACTGAGCATCACGTTATCCGAACATGACTCTAGCTAGCCGTGATCGTCTAGTGGTTAGGACATTGCGTTGTGGCCGCAATATCCCAGGTTCGAAGCCTGGTTTCGGCAGATTGTGCGATATGTAGTTTTTGTTGTTTTGAGTCGTATTTTGGGATTCTACTTTCAATTCTTTTCCAGGGTAACAGGTTAGCAAACATAATCACGCAGTCATTATAAACTGTAGATTAAATGCAAAATAAATGCACTATACTTATTCGTCGCTTACTGAGCATCACGCTATCCGAACATGACTCTAGCTAGCCGTGATCGTCTAGTGGTTAGGACATTGCGTTGTGGCCGCAATAACCCAGGTTCGAATCCTGGTCTCGGCAGATTGTGCTATATGTAGTTCTTGTTGTTTTGAGTCGTATTTTGGAATTCTACATTCAATTCCATTTCAGAGTAACAGGTTACGAATCATAATCACGCAGTCATTATAAACTGTAGATTAAATGCAAAATAAATGCACTATACTTATTCGTCGCTTACTGAGCATCTAACATGACTCTAGCTAGCCGTGATCGTCTAGTGGTTAGGACATTGCGTTGTGGCCGCAATATCCCAGGTTCGAAGCCTGGTTTCGGCAGATTGTGCGATATGTAGTTTTTGTTGTTTTGAGTCGTATTTTGGGATTCTACTTTCAATTCTTTTCCAGGGTAACAGGTTAGCAAACATAATCACGCAGTCATTATAAACTGTAGATTAAATGCAAAATAAATGCACTATACTTATTCGTCGCTTACTGAGCATCACGTTATCCGAACATGACTCTAGCTAGCCGTGATCGTCTAGTGGTTAGGACATTGCGTTGTGGCCGCAATAACCCAGGTTCGAATCCTGGTCTCGGCAGATTGTGCTATATGTAGTTCTTGTTGTTTTGAGTCGTATTTTGGAATTCTACATTCAATTCCATTTCAGAGTAACAGGTTACGAAACATAATCACGCAGTCATTATAAACTGTAGATTAAATGCAAGTTTAATGCACTATACTTAGTCGTCGCTTACTGAGTAGCACCTAATCCGAACATGACTCTAGCTAGCCGTGATCGTCTAGTGGTTAGGACATTGCGTTGTGGCCGCAATAACCCAGGTTCGAATCCTGGTCTCGGCAGATTGTGCGATATGTAGTTTTTGTTGTTTTGAGTCGTATTTTGGGATTCTACTTTCAATTCTTTTCCAGGTTAACATGTTAGCAAACATAATAACGCACTGCAGTCATCATAAACTGAAGATTAAATGCAAAATAAATGCACTATACTTATTCGTCGCTTACTGAGCATCACGTTATCCGAACATGACTCTAGCTAGCCGTGATCGTCTAGTGGTTAGGACATTGCGTTGTGCCCGCAATAACCCAGTTTCGAATCCTGGTCTCGGCAGATTGTGCTATATGTAGTTCTTGTTGTTTTGAGTCGTATTTTGGGATTCTACATTCAATTCCATTTCAGAGTAACAGGTTACGAAACATAATCACGCAGTCATTATAAACTGTAGATTAAATGCAAGATCAATGCACTATACTTATTCGTCGCTTACTGAGTAGCACGTAATCCGAACATGACTCTAGCTAGCCGTGATCGTCTAGTGGTTAGGACATTGCGTTGTGGCCGCAATAACCCAGGTTCGAATCCTGGTCTCGGCAGATTGTGCGTTATGTAGTTTTTGTTGTTTTGAGTCGTATTTTGAGATTCTACATTCAATTCCATTTCAGAGTAACAGGTTACGAATCATAATCACGCAGTCATTATCAACTGTAGATTAAATGCAAAATAAATGCACTATACTTATTCGTCGCTTACTGAGCATCACGTTATCCGAACATGACTCTAGCTAGCCGTAATCGTCTAGTGGTTAGGACATTTCGTTGTGGCCGCAATAACCCAGGTTCGAATCCTGGTCTCGGCACATTGTGCTATATGTAGTTTTAGTTGTTTTGCGACGTATTTTGGGATTCTACATTCAATTTTACTGCCAGGGTAACAGGTTGGCAAACATAATCACGCAGTCATCATAAACTGTAGATTAAATGCAAGATCAATGCACTATACTTATTCGTCGCTTACTGAGCATCACGTTATCCGAATATGACTCTAGCTAGCCGTGATCGTCTAGTGGTTAGGACATTGCGTTGTGGCCGCAATAACCCAGGTTCGAATCCTGGTCTCGGCAGATTGTGCGATATGTAGTTTTTGTTGTTTTGAGTCGTATTTTGGGATTCTACTTTCAATTTTACTTCCAGGGTGACAGGTTAGCAAACATAATTACGCAGTCATCATAAACTGTAGATTAAATGCAAGATCAATGCACTATACTTATTCGTCGCTTACTGAGTAGCACGTAATCCGAACATGACTCTAGCTAGCCGTGATCGTCTAGTGGTTAGGACATTGCGTTGTGGCCGCAATAACCCAGGTTCGAATTCTGGTCTCGGCAGATTGTGCGTTATGTCGTTGTTTTGTTATTTTGAGTCGTATTTTGGGATTCTACTTTCAATTCTTTTCCAGGGTAACAGGTTAGCAAACATAATAACGCAGTCATCATAAACTGTAGATTAAATGCAAAATAAATGCACTATACTTATTCGTCGCTTACTGAGCATCACGTTATCCGAACATGACTCTAGCTAGCCGTGATCGTCTAGTGGTTAGGACATTGCGTTGTGGCCGCAATAACCCAGGTTCGAATCCTGGTCTCGGCAGATTGTGCTATATGTAGTTTTTGTTGTTTTGCGTCATATTTTGGGATTCTACATTCAATTCCATTTCAGAGTAACAGGTTACGAAACGTAATCACGCAGTCATCATAAACTGTAGATTAAATGCAAGTTCAATGCACTATACTTATTCGTCGCTTACTGAGTAGCACCTAATCAGGACATGACTGGCCTAGCCGTGATCGTCTAGTGGTTAGGACATTGCGTTGTGGCCGCAATAACCCAGGTTCGAATCCTGGTCTCGGCAGATTGTGCTATATGTAGTTTTTGTTGTTTTGCGTCGTATTTTGGGATTCTACATTCAATTTTCCTTCCAGGGTAACAGGTTGGCAAACATAATCACGCAGTCATCATAAACTGTAGATTAAATGCAAGATCAATGCACTATACTTATTCGTCGCTTACTGTGTAGCACGTAATCCGAACATGACTCTAGCTAGCCGTGATCGTCTAGTGGTTAGGACATTGCGTTGTGCACGCAATAACCCAGGTTCGAAACCTGGTCTCGGCAGATTGTGCTATATGTAGTTTTTGTTGTTTTGCGTCGTATTTTGGGATTCTACATTCAATTTTACTTCCAGGGTAACAGGTTGGCAAACATAATCACGCAGTCATCATAAACTGTAGATTAAATGCAAGATCAATGCACTATACTTATTCGTCGCTTACTGAGTAGCACGTAATCCGAACATGACTCTAGCTAGCCGTGATCGTCTAGTGGTTAGGACATTGCGTTGTGGCCGCAATAACCCAGGTTCGAATCCTGGTCTCGGCAGATTGTGCTATATGTAGTTCTTGTTGTTTTGCGTCGTATTTTGGAATTCTGCATTCAATTTTACTTCCAGGGTAACAGGTTGGCAAACATAATCACGCAGTCATCATAAACTGTAGATTAAATACAAGATCAATGCACTATACTTATTCGTCGCTTACTGAGTAGCACGTAATCCGAACATGACTCTAGCTAGCCGTGATCGTCTAGTGGTTAGGACATTTCGTTGTGGCCGCTATAACCCAGGTTCGAATCCTGGTCTCGGCAGATTGTGCTATATGTAGTTCTTGTTGTTTTGAGTCGTATTTTGGGATTCTACATTCAATTCCATTTCAGAGTTACAGGTTACGAATCATAATCACGCAGTCATTATAAACTGTAGATTAAATGCAAGTTCAATGCACTATACTTATTCGTCGCTTACAGCGTAACACGTAATCAGAACATGACTGGCTAGCCGTGATCGTATAGTGGATAGGACATTCCATTGTGACCGCAATAACCCAGGTTCGAATCCTGGTCTCGGCAGATTGTGCGTTATGTCGTTGTTTTGAGTCGTATTTTGGGATTCTACATTCAATTCGTTTCAAGGGTAACAGGTTAGCAAACATAATCACGCAGTCATTATGAACTTCAGATTAAATGCAAGATCAATGCACTATACTTATTCGTCGCTTACTGAGTAGCACCTAATCAGGACATGACTGGCTTGCCGTGATCGTCTAGTGGATAGGACATTCCATTGTGACCGCAATAACCCAGGTTCGAATCCTGGTCTCGGCAGATTGTGCGATATGTAGTTTTTGTTGTTTTGAGTCGTATTTTGGGATTCTACTTTCAATTCTTTTCCAGGGTAACAGGTTAGAAAACATAATAACGCAGTCATCATAAACTGTAGACTAAATGCAAAATAAATGCACTATACTTATTCGTCGCTTACTGAGCATCACGTTATCCGAACATGACTCTAGCTAGCCGTGATCGTCTAGTGGTTAGGACATTGCGTTGTGCCCGCAATAACCCAGTTTCGAATCCTGGTCTCGGCAGATTGTGCTATATGTAATTTTTGTTGTTTTGCGTCGTATTTTGGAATTCTACATTCAATTCCATTTCAGAGTGACAGGTTAGCAAACATAATTACGCAGTCATCATAAACTGTAGATTAAATGCAAGATCAATGCACTATACTTATTCGTCGCTTACTGAATAGCACGTAAGCCGAACATGACTCTAGCTAGCCGTGATCGTCTAGTGGTTAGGACATTGCGTTGTGCCCGCAATAACCCAGGTTCGAATACTGGTCTCGGCAGATTGTGCTATATGTAGTTTTTGTTGTTTTGCGTCGTATTTTGGGATTCTACATTCAATTTTACTTCCAGGGTAACAGGTTGGCAAACATAATCACGCAGTCATCATAAACTGCTGATTAAATGCAAGATCAATGCAATTTACATATTCGTCGCTTACTGAACATCACGTTATCCGAACAAGACTCTAGCTAGCCGTGATCGTCTAGTGGTTAGAACATTGCGTTGTGGCCGCAATAACCCAGGTTCGAATCCTGGTCTCGGCAGGTTGTGCGTTATGTCATTGTTTTGTTGTTTTGAGTGGTATTTTGGGATTCTACATTCAATTCTTTTCCAGGGTAACAGGTTAGCAAACATAATCACGCAGTCATCATAAACTGTAGGTTAAATGCAATACCAATGCACTATACTTATTCGTTGCTTACTGAGTAGCACGATATCCGAACATGGCTGGCTCGCCGTGATCGTCTAGTGGTTAGGACATTGCGTTGTGGCCGCAATAACCCCGATTCGAATCCTGGTCTCGGCAGATTGTGCTGTATGTAGTTCTTGTTGTTTTGAGTCGTATTTTGGGATTCTACATTCAATTCCATTTCAGAGTAACAGGTTACGAAACATAATCACGCAGTCATCATAAACTGCTGATTAAATGCAAGATCAATGCACAATACATATTCGTCACTTACTGAATAGAATGTAATTCGAACATGACTGGCTAGCCGTGATCGTCTAGTGGTTAGGACATTGCATTGTGGCCGCAATAACCCAGGTTCGAGTCCTGGTCTCGGCAGATTGTGCTGTATGTAGTTCTGTTGTTTTGAGTCGTATTTTGGGATTCTACATTCAATTCCATTTCAGAGTAACAGGTTACGAAACATAATCACGCAGTCATCATAAACTGCTGATTAAATGCAAGATCAATGCACTATACATATTCGTCACTTACTGAGTAGCACGTAATTCGAACATGACTGGCTAGCCGTGATCGTCTAGTGGTTAGGACATTGCGTTGTGGCCGCAATAACCCAGGTTCGAATCCTGGTCTCGGCAGATTGTGCTATATGTTGTTCTTGTTGTTTTGAGTCGTATTTTGGGATTCTACATTCAATTTCATTTCAGAGTAACAGGTTAGCAAACTTAATCACGCAGTCATCATAATCTGCCGATTAAATGCAAGATCAATACACTATACATATTCGTCACTTACTGAGTAGCACGTAATTCGAACATGACTAGCTAGCCGTGATCGTCTAGTGGTAAAGACATTCTGTTGTGGCCGCAATAACCCAGGTTCGAATCCTGGTCTCGGCAAATTGTGCGATATGTCGCTTTTGTTGTTGTTTTGAGTCGTATTTTGGTATTCTACATTCAATTCCATTTCAGAGTAACTGGTTACGAAACATAATCACGCAATCATCATAACCTGCAGATTAAATGCAAGATCAATGCACTTTACATATTCGACGCTTCCTGAGTAGCACGTAATTCGAACATGACTGGCTAGCCGTGATCGTCTAGTGGTTAGGACATTGCGTTGTGGCCGCAATAACCCAGGTTCGAATCCTGGTCTCGGTAGATTGTGCATTATGTCATTGTTTTGTTGTTTTGAGTGGTATTTTGGGATTCTACATTCAATTCTTTTCCAGGGTAACAGGTTAGAAAACATAATCACGCAGTCATCATAAACTGTAGGTTAAATGCAATACCAATGCACTATACTTATTCGTTGCTTACTGAGTAGCACGATATCCGAACATGGCTGGCTCGCCGTGATCGTCTAGTGGTTAGGACATTGCGTTGTGGCCGCAATAACCCCGATTCGAATCCTGGTCTCGGCAGATTGTGCTGTATGTAGTTCTTCTTGTTTTGAGTCGTATTTTGGGATTCTACATTCAATTCCATTTCAGAGTAACAGGTTACGAAACATAATCACGCAGTCATCATAAACTGCTGATTAAATGAAAGATCAATGCACAGTACATATTCGTCACTTACTGAATCGCATGTAATTCGAACATGACTGGCTAGCCGTGATCGTCTAGTGGTTAGGACATTGCATTGTGGCCGCAATAACCCAGGTTCGAATCCTGGTCTCGGCAGATTGTGCTGTATGTAGTTCTGTTGTTTTGAGTCGTATTTTGGGATTCTACATTCAAGTCCATTTCAGAGTAACAGGTTACGAAACATAATCACGCAGTCATCATAAACTGCTGATTAAATGAAAGATCAATGCACAGTACATATTCGTCACTTACTGAATCGCACGTAATTCGAACATGACTGGCTAGCCGTGATCGTCTAGTGGTTAGGACATTGCGTTGTGGCCGCAATAACCCAGGTTCGAATCCTGGTCTCGGCAGATTGTGCGATATGTCGTTTTTGTTGTTGTTTTGAGTCGCATTTTGGAATTCTACATTCAATTCTATTTCAGGGTAACATGTTCGCAAACAAATTCAATGCACTATACTTGCTTTTCGTTTACATGATTCTTGGAAATCCAAACATGACTGGCTAGCCGTGATCGTCTAGTGGTTAGGACATTGCGTTTTCCCGCAATAACCCAGGTTCGAATCCTGGTCTCGGCAGATTGTGCGTTATGTCGTTGTTTTGAGTCGTATTTTGGGATTCTACATTCAATTCTTTTCCAGGGTAACAGGTTACGAAACATAATCACGCAGTCATCATAAACTGCCTCTTAAATGCAAGATCAATGCACTATACATATTCGTCACTTACTGAGTAGCAGGCAATTCGAACATGACTGGCTAGCCGTGATCATCTAGTGGTTAGGACATTGCGTTGTGGCCGCAATAACCCAGGTTTAAATCCTGGTCTCGGCAGATTGTGCTATATGTACTTCTTGTTGTTTTGAGTCGTATTTTGGGATTCTACATTGAATTCCATTTCAGAGTAACAGGTTACGAAACATAATCACTCAGTCATTATAAACTGTAGATTAAATGCAAGTTCAATGCACTATACTTATTCGTCGCTTACTGAGTAGCACCAAATCAGGACATGACTGGCTAGCCGTGATCGTCTAGTGGTTTGGACATTCCATTGTGACCGCAATAACCCAGGTTTAAATCCTGGTCTCGGCAGATTGTGCTATATGTAGTTCTTGTTGTTTTAAGTCGTATTTTGGGATTCTACATTCAATTACATTTCAGAGTAACAGGTTATGAAACATAATCACGCAGTCATCATAAACTGCAGATTAAATGCAAGATCAATGCACTATACTTATTCGTCGCTTTTTGAGTAGCACGATATCCGAACATGGCTGGCTAGCCGTGATCGTCCAGTGGTTAGGACATTGCGTTGTGGCCGCAATAACCCAGATTCGAATCCTGGTCTTGGCAGATTGTGCGATATGTCGTTGTTTTGTTTTGAGTCGTATTTTTGAATTCTACATTCAATTCTTTTCCAGGTTAGCAAACATAATCACGCAGTCATCATAAACTGTAGATTAAATGCAATATCAATGCACTATACTTATTCGTTGCTTACTGAGTAGCACGATATCCGAACATGGCTGGCTCGCCGTGATCGTCTAGTTGTTAGGACATTGCGTTGTGGCCGCAATAACCCAGGTTCGAATCCTGGTCTCGGCAGATTGTGCGTTATGTCGTTGTTTTGTTATTTTGAGTGGTATTTTGGGATTCTACTTTCAATTCTTTTCCAGGGTAACAGGTTAGCAAACATAATAACGCAGTCATCATAAACTGTAGATTAAATGCAAAATAAATGCACTATACTTATTCGTCGCTTACTGAGTAGCACGTAATCCGAACATGACTCTAGCTAGCCGTGATCGTCTAGTGGTTAGGACATTGCGTTGTGGCCGCAATAACCCAGGTTCGAATCCTGGTCTCGGCAGATTGTGCTATACGTAGTTCTTGTTGCTTTGAGTCGTGTTTTGGGATTCTACATTCAATTCCATTTCAGAGTAACAGGTTACGAAACATAATCACGCAGTCATTATAAACTGTAGATTAAATGCAAGTTCAATGCACTATACTTATTCGTCGCTTACTGAGTAGCACCTAATCAGGACATGACTGGCTAGCCGTGATCGTCTAGTGGATAGGACATTCCATTGTGACCGCAATAACCCAGGTTCGAAGCCTGTTCTCGGTAG
>NW_003130130.1:0-74030 GCF_000003605.2 Saccoglossus kowalevskii
TTGATATGTCATTCTATGCACCCCAGTCTGCTCTGGGTACACTGGTTCACATTCATTGTATACACCCTAGTCTTCTCTGGATACACCCCTGTCTGCTCTGGATACACTGGTTCACTTGTTATTGTATACACCCCAGTCTGCTCTAGATACACTGGTTTACTTGTTATTGTATACACCCCAGTCTTCTCTGGACACACTGGTTCACTTGTTATTGTATACACCCGAGTCAGCTCTGGGTACACTGGCTCACATGTCATTGTATACACCCAAGTCTGCTCTGGATACACTGGTTGATATGTCATTCTATGCACCCCAGTCTGCTCTGGGTACACTGGTTCACATGTCATTGTATACACCCCCAGTCTGCTCTGGGTACACTGGTTCACTTGTTATTGTATACACCCCAGTCTGCATGGATACACTGGTTGGCATGTCATTCTATTCATCCCAGTCTGCTCTGGATACACTGGTTCACTTGTTATTGTATACACCCCAGTCTGCTCTGGATACACTGATTCACTTGTTATTCTATACATCCCAGTCTGCTCTGGGTACACTGGTTGACATGTCATTCTATGCATCCCAGTCTGCTCTGGGTACACTGGCTCACATGTCATTGTACACACCCCAGTCTGCTCTGAGGACACTGGTTCACTTGTTATTGTATATACACAAGTCTGCTGTGGATACACTGGTTCACTTGTTATTGTATACACCCCAGTCTGCTCTGGGTACACTGGTTCACTTGTTATTGTATACACCCCAGTCTGCTCTGGATACACTGGTTCACATGTTATTGTACACACCCCTGTCTGCTCTGGACACACTGGTTCACTTGTTATTGTATACACCCCTGTCTGCTCTGGACACACTGGTTCACTTGTTATTGTATACACCCCAGTCTGCTCTGGGTACACTGGCTCACAAGTTATTGTATACACCCAAGTCTGCTCTGGATACACTGGTTCACATGTTATTGTATACACCCAAGTCTGCTCTGGGTACACTGGTTCACTTGTAATTGTATACATCCCAGTCTGCTCTGGATACACTGGCTCACACGTCATTGTATACACCCCAATCTGCTCTGGTTCACTTGTCATTGTATACACCCCAGTCTGCTCTGGACACACTGGTTCACTTGTTATTGTATACACCACAGTCTGCTCTGGATACACTGGCTCACATGTCATTATATACACCCCAGTCTGCTCTGGGTACACTGGTTCACTTGTTATTGTATACACCCCAGTCTGCACTGGATGCACTGGTTGACATGTCATTCTATGCATCCCAGTCTGCTCTGGGTACACTGGTTCACATGTCATTGTATACACCCAAGTCTTCTCTGGATACACTGGCTCACACGTCATTGTATACACCCCAGTCTGCTCTGGACACACTGGTTCACTTGTTATTGTATACACCCAGTCTGCTCTGGGTACACCGGTTCACTTGTTATTGTATACGCCCCAGTCTGCACTGGATACACTGGTTGACATGTCATTCTATGCATCCCAGTCTGCTCTGGATACACTGGTTCACATGTCATTGTATACACCCCAGTCTGCTCTGGGTACACTGGTTCACATGTTATTGTATACACCCCAGTCTGCACTGGATACACTGGTTGACATGTCATTCTATGCATCCCAGTCTGCTCTGGATACACTGGCTCACACGTCATTGTATACACCCCAGTCTGCTCTGGATACACTGGTTCACATGTTATTGTATACACCCAAGTCTGCTCTGGGTACACTGGTTCACTTGTTATTGTGTACATCCCAGTCTGCTCCGGATACACTGGCTCACACGTCATTGTATACACCCCAATCTGCTCTGGTTCACTTGTCATTGTATACATCCCAGTCTGCTCTGGACACACTGGTTCACTTGTTATTGTATACACCCCAGTCTGCTCTGGATACACTGGCTCACATGTCACTGTATACACCCCAGTCTGCTCTGGGTACACTGGTTCACTTGTTATTGTATACACCCCAGTCTGCACTGGATACACTGGTTGACATGTCATTCTATGCATCCCAGTCTGCTCTGGATACACTGGTTCACTTGTTATTGTATATACCCAAGTCTGCTGTGGATACACTGGTTCACTTGTTATTGTATACACCCCAGTCTGCTCTGGGTACACTGGTTCACTTGTTATTGTATACACCCCAGTCTGCTCTGGATACACTGGTTCACATGTTATTGTACACACCCCTGTCTGCTCTGGACACACTGGTTCACTTGTTATTGTATACACCCCTGTCTGCTCTGGACACACTGGTTCACTTGTTATTGTATACACCCCAGTCTGCTCTGGGTACACTGGCTCACAAGTCATTGTATACACCCAAGTCTTCTCTGGATACACTGGCTCACATGTTATAGTGTACACATCAGTCTGCTCTGGATACACTGGTTCACATGTTATTGTATACACCAAAATCTGCTCTGGACACACTGGTTCACATGTCATTGTATACACCCAAGTCTTCTCTGGATACACTGGCTCACATGTTATAGTGTACACATCAGTCTGCTCTGGATACACTGGTTCACATGTTATTGTATACACCCCTGTCTGCTCTGGATACACTGGTTGACATAACATTGTATTCACCCAAGTCTGCTCTGGATACACTGGCTCACAAGTCATTGTATACTCCCGCGTTTGGTCTGGATACACTGGGTCACATGTCATTGTGTACACCCCTGTCTGCTCTGGACACACTGGTTCACATGTTATTGTATACATCCAAGTCTGCTCTGGGTACACTGGTTCACATGTTATTGTATACACCCAAGTCTGCTCTGGGTACACTGGTTCACATGTTATAGTGTGCACCCAAGCCTGCTCTGGATACACTGGCTCACATGTCATTGTATACACCAAAGTCTGCTATGGATACACTGGCTCACATGTCATTGTATACACCCGAGTCTGCTCTGGATACACTGGTCCACATGTCATTGTATACACCCAAGTCTGCTGTGGATACACTGGCTCACATGTCATTGTATACACCAAAGTCTGCTCTGGATACACTGGCTCACATGTCATTGTATACACCCGAGTCTGCTCTGGACACACTGGTTCACATGTTATTGTATACATCCAAGTCTGCTCTGGGTACACTGGTTCACATGTTATTGTATACACCCAAGTCTGCTCTGGGTACACTGGTTCACATGTTATAGTGTGCACCCAAGCCTGCTCTGGATACACTGGCTCACATGTCATTGTATACACCAAAGTCTGCTATGGATACACTGGCTCACATGTCATTGTATACACCCGAGTCTGCTCTGGATACACTGGTCCACATGTCATTGTATACACCCAAGTCTGCTGTGGATACACTGGCTCACATGTCATTGTATACACCAAAGTCTGCTCTGGATACACTGGCTCACATGTCATTGTATACACCCGAGTCTGCTCTGGATACACTGGTTGAAATGTCATTCTATGCACCCCAGTCTGCTGTGGATACACTGGCTCACATGTCATTGTATACACCCCAGTCTGCTCTGGTTACACTGGTTCACTTGTTATTGTATACACCCCAGTCTGCACTGGATACAC
The DNA here is from genome assembly GCF_000003605.2 of Saccoglossus kowalevskii. Classification (NCBI taxonomy): domain Eukaryota; kingdom Metazoa; phylum Hemichordata; class Enteropneusta; family Harrimaniidae; genus Saccoglossus; species Saccoglossus kowalevskii. The sequence continues at coordinate 3,599 of NW_003130130.1, forward strand.
TGGTTCACTTGTTATTGTATACACCCCTGTCTGCTCTGGATACACTGGTTCACTTGTTATTGTATACACCCCAGTCTGCTCTGGATACACTGGTTCACTTGTTATTGTATACACCCCAGTCTGCTCTGGATACACTGGTTCACTTGTTATTGTATACACCCCAGTCTGCTCTGGGTACCCTGGTTCACTTGTTATTGTATACACCCCAGTCTGCTCTGGACACACTGGTTCACATGTTATTGTACACACCCCTGTCTGCTCTGGACACACTGGTTCACTTGCTATTGTATACACCCCAGTCTGTTCTGGGTACACTGGTTCACATGTCATTGTATACACCCAAGTCTTCTCTGGATACACTGGCTCACACGTCATTGTATACACCCCAGTCTGCTCTGGACACACTGGTTCACTTGTTATTGTATACACCCCAGTCTGCTCTGGGTACAATGGTTCACTTGTTATTGTATACACCCCAGTCTGCACTGGATACACTGGTTGACATGTCATTCCATGCATCCCAGTCTGCTCTGGATACACTGGTTCACTTGTTATTGTATACACCCCAGTCTGCTCTGGATACACTGGTTCACATGTCATTGTATACACCCCAGTCTGCTCTGGGTACACTGGTTCACTTGTTATTGTATACACCCAAGCCTGCTCTGGATACACTGGCTCACATCTCATTGTATACACCCGAGTCAGCTCTGGATACACTGGTTGAAATGTCATTGTATACACCCCAGTCTGCTCTGGATACACTGGTTCACATGTCATTGTATACACCCCAGTCTGCTCTGGTTACACTGGTTCACTTGTTATTGTATACACCCCAGTCTGCACTGGATACACTGGTTCACTTGTTATTGTATACACCCCAGTCTGCTCTTGGTACACTGGTTCACTTGTTATTGTATACACCCCAGTCTGCTCTGGATACACTGGTTCACTTGTTATTGTATACACCCAAGCCTGCTCTGGATACACTGGCTCACATCTCATTGTATACACCCGAGTCAGCTCTGGATACACTGGTTGAAATGTCATTCTATGCACCCCAGTCTGCTCTAGATACACTGGTCCACATGTTATTGTATACACCCCATTCTGCTCTGGATACACTGGTTCACATGTCATTGTATACACCCCAGTCTGCTCTGGTTACACTGGTTCACTTGTTATTGTATACACCCCAATCTGCACTGGAAACACTGGTTCACTTGTTATTGTATACACCCCAATCTGCTCTTGGAACACTGGTTCACTTGTTATTGTATACACCCCAGTCTGCTCTGGATACACTGGGTCACTTGTTATTGTATACACCCCAGTCTGCTCTGGATACATTGGTTCACTTGTTATTGTATACACCCCATCTGCTCTGGATACACTGGTTCACTTGTTATTGTATACACCCCAGTCTGCTCTGGACACACTGGCTCACATGTTATTGTACACACCCCTGTCTGCTCTGGACACACTGGTTCACATGTTATTGTATACACCCCAGTCTGCTCTGAGTACACTGTTCACATGTCATTGTATACACCCCAAGTCTTCTCTGGATACACTGGCTCACACGTCATTGTATACACCCCAGCCTGCTCTGGACACACTGGTTCACTTGTTATTGTATACACCCCAGTCTGCTCTGGGTACACTGGTTCACTTGTTATTGTATACACCCCAGTCTGCAATGGATACACTGGTTGACATGTCATTCCATGCATCCCAGTCTGCTCTGGATACACTGGTTCACTTGTTATTGTATACACCCCAGTCTGCTCTTGGTACACTGGTTCACTTGTTATTGTATACACCCCAGTCTGCTCTGGATACACTGGTTCACTTGTTATTGTATACACCCCAGTCTGCTCTGGATACACTGGTTCACTTGTTATTGTATACACCCCAGTCTGCTCTGGGTACACTGGTTCACTTGTTATTGTATACACCCCAGTCTGCTCTGGACACACTGGTTCACATGTTATTGTACACACCCCTGTCTGCTCTGGACACACTGGTTCACTTGTTATTGTATACACCCCAGTCTGCTCTGGGTACACTGGTTCACATGTCATTGTATACACCCAAGTCTTCTCTGGATACACTGGCTCACACGTCATTGTATACACCCCAGCCTGCTCTGGACACACTGGTTCACTTGTTATTGTATACACCCCAGTCTGCTCTGGGTACACTGGTTCACTTGTTATTGTATACACCCCAGTCTGCACTGGATACACTGGTTGACATGTCATTCCATGCATCCCAGTCTGCTCTGGATACACTGGTTCACTTGTTATTGTATACACCCCAGTCTGCTCTGGATACACTGGTTCACATGTCATTGTATACACCCCAGTCTGCTCTGGGTACACTGGTTCACTTGTTATTGTATACACCCAAGCCTGCTCTGGATACACTGGCTCACATCTCATTGTATACACCCGAGTCAGCTCTTGATACACTGGTTGAAATGTCATTCTATGCACCCCAGTCTGCTCTAGATACACTGGTCCACATGTTATTGTATACACCCCAGTCTACTCTGGATACACTGGTTCACATGTCATTGTATACACCCCAGTCTGCTCTGGTTACACTGGTTCACTTGTTATTGTATACACCCCAGTCTGCACTGGATACACTGGTTCACTTGTTATTGTATACACCCCAGTCTGCTCTGGGTACACTGGTTCACTTGTTATTGTATACACCCCAGTCTGCACTGGATACACTGGTTGACATGTCATTCCATGCATCCCAGTCTGCTCTGGATACACTGGTTCACTTGTTATTGTATACACCCCAGTCTGCTCTGGATACACTGGTTCACATGTCATTGTATACACCCCAGTCTGCTCTGGGTACACTGGTTCACTTGTTATTGTATACACCCAAGCCTGCTCTGGATACACTGGCTCACATCTCATTGTATACACCCGAGTCAGCTCTGGATACACTGGTTGAAATGTCATTGTATACACCCCAGTCTGCTCTGGATACACTGGTTCACATGTCATTGTATACACCCCAGTCTGCTCTGGTTACACTGGTTCACTTGTTATTGTATACACCCCAGTCTGCACTGGATACACTGGTTCACTTGTTATTGTATACACCCCAGTCTGCTCTTGGTACACTGGTTCACTTGTTATTGTATACACCCCAGTCTGCTCTGGATACACTGGTTCACTTGTTATTGTATACACCCCAGTCTGCTCTGGATACACTGGTTCACTTGTTATTGTATACACCCCAGTCTGCTCTGGGTACACTGGTTCACTTGTTATTGTATACACCCCAGTCTGCTCTGGACACACTGGTTCACATGTTATTGTACACACCCCAGTCTGCTCTGGATACACTGGTTCACTTGTTATTGTATACACCCCAGTCTGCTCTGGGTACACTGGTTATTGTATACACCCCAGTCTGCTCTGGACACACTGGTTCACATGTTATTGTACACACCCCTGTCTGCTCTGGACACACTGGTTCACATGTTATTGTACACACCCCTGTCTGCTCTGGACACACTGGTTCACTTGTTATTGTATACACCCCAGTCTACTCTGGGTACACTGGTTCACATGTCATTGTTTACACCCAAGTCTTCACTGGATACACTGGCTCACATGTCATTGTATACACCTTCTGTCTGCTCTGGACACACTGGTTCACATGTTATTGTATACACCCAAGTCTGCTCTGGGTACACTGGTTCACATGTTATTGTATACACCCAAGTCTGCTCTGGGTACACTGGTTCACATGTTATAGTGTGCACCCAAGCCTGGTCTGGATACACTGGCTCACATGTCATTGTATACACCAAAGTCTGCTATGGATACACTGGCTCACATGTCATTGTATACACCCGAGTCTGCTCTGGATACACTGGTCCACATGTCATTGTATACACCCAAGTCTGCTCTGGATGCACTGGCTCACATGTCATTGTATACACCAAAGTCTGCTCTGGATACACTGGCTCACATGTCATTGTATACACTGAGTCTGCTCTGGATACACTGGTTGAAATGTCATTCTATGCACCCCAGTCTGCTGTGGATACACTGGCTCACATGTCATTGTATACACCCAAGTCTGCTCTGGATACACTGGTTCATATGTTATTGTATACACCCCTGTCTGCTCTGGACACACTGTTTGACATGTCATTCTATACACCCCAGTATGCTCTGGGTACTCTGGTTCACATGTCATTGTATACACATCAGTCTGCTCTGGATACACTGGTTCACATGTCATTGTATACACCCCAGTCTGCTCTGGTTACACTGGTTCACTTGTTATTGTATACACCCCAGTCTGCACTGGATACACTGGTTCACTTGTTATTGTATACACCCCTGGCTGCTCTGGATACACTGGTTCACTTGTTATTGTATACACCCCAGTCTGCTCTGGATACACTGGTTCACTTGTTATTGTATACACCCCAGTCTGCTCTGGATACACTGGTTCACTTGTTATTGTATACACCCCAGTCTGCTCTGGGTACACTGGTTCACTTGTTATTGTATACACCCCAGTCTGCTCTGGACACACTGGTTCACATGTTATTGTACACACCCCTGTCTGCTCTGGACACACTGGTTCACTTGTTATTGTATACACCCCAGTCTGCTCTGGGTACACTGGTTCACATGTAATTGTTTACACCCAAGTCTTCTCTGGATACACTGGCTCACACGTCATTGTATACACCCCAGTCTGCTCTGGACACACTGGTTCACTTGTTATTGTATACACCCAAGTCTGCTCTGGGTACACTGGTTCACATGTTATTGTATACACCCAAGTCTGCTCTGGGTACACTGGTTTCACATGTTATAGTGTGCACCCAAGCCTGGTCTGGATACACTGGCTCACATGTCATTGTATACACCAAAGTCTGCTATGGATACACTGGCTCACATGTCATTGTATACACCCGAGTCTGCTCTGGATACACTGGTCCACATGTCATTGTATACACCCAAGTCTGCTCTGGATACACTGGCTCACATGTCATTGTATACACCAAAGTCTGCTCTGGATACACTGGCTCACATGTCATTGTATACACCCGAGTCTGCTCTGGATACACTGGTTGAAATGTCATTCTATGCACCCCAGTCTGCTATGGATACACTGGCTCACATGTCATTGTATACACCCCAGTCTGCTCTGGGTACTCTGGTTCACATGTCATTGTATACACATCAGTCTGCTCTGGATACACTGGTTCACATGTCATTGTATACACCCCAGTCTGCACTGGATACACTGGTTCACTTGTTATTGTATACACCCCAGTCTGCTCTTGGTACACTGGTTCACTTGTTATTGTATACACCCCTGTCTGCTCTGGATACACTGGTTCACTTGTTATTGTATACACCCCAGTCTGCTCTGGACACACTGGTTCACATGTTATTGTACACACCCCTGTCTGCTCTGGACACACTGGTTCACTTGTTATTGTATACACCCCAGTCTGCTCTGGGTACACTGGTTCACTTGTTATTGTATACACCCCAGTCTGCTCTGGACACACTGGTTCACATGTTATTGTACACACCCCTGTCTGCTCTGGACACACTGGTTCACTTGTTATTGTATACACCCCAGTCTGTTCTGGGTACACTGGTTCACATGTCATTGTATACACCCAAGTCTTCTCTGGATACACTGGCTCACACGTCTTTGTATACACCCCAGTCTGCTCTGGACACACTGGTTCACTTGTTATTGTATACACCCCAGTCTGCTCTGGGTACACTGGTTCACTTGTTATTGTATACACCCCAGTCTGCACTGGATACACTGGTTGACATGTCATTCCATGCATCCCAGTCTGCTCTGGATACACTGGTTCACTTGTTATTGTATACACCCCAGTCTGCTCTGGATACACTGGTTCACATGTCATTGTATACACCCCAGTCTGCTCTGGGTACACTGGTTCACTTGTTATTGTATACACCCAAGCCTGCTCTGGATACACTGGCTCACATCTCATTGTATACACCCGAGTCAGCTCTGGATACACTGGTTGAAATGTCATTCTATGCACCCCAGTCTGCTCTAGATACACTGGTCCACATGTTATTGTATACACCCCAGTCTGCTCTGGATACACTGGTTCACATGTCACTGTATACACCCCGGTCTGCTCTGGTTACACTGGTTCACTTGTTATTGTATACACCCCAGTCTGCACTGGATACACTGGTTCACTTGTTATTGTATACACCCCAGTCTGCTCTTGGTACACTGGTTCACTTGTTATTGTATACACCCCAGTCTGCTCTGGATACACTGGTTCACTTGTTATTGTATACACCCCAGTCTGCTCTGGATACATTGGTTCACTTGTTATTGTATACACCCCAGTCTGCTCTGGGTACACTGGTTCACTTGTTATTGTATACACCCCAGTCTGCTCTGGACACACTGGTTCACATGTTATTGTACACACCCCTGTCTGCTCTGGACACACTGGTTCACTTGTTATTGTATACACCCCAGTCTCCTCTGGGTACACTGGTTCACATGTCATTGTATACACCCAAGTCTTCTCTGGATACACTGGCTCACACGTCATTGTATACACCCCAGCCTGCTCTGGACACACTGGTTCACTTGTTATTGTATACACCCCAGTCTGTTCTGGGTACACTGGTTCACATGTCATTGTATACACCCAAGTCTTCTCTGGATACACTGGCTCACACGTCATTGTATACACCCCAGTCTGCTCTGGACACACTGGTTCACTTGTTATTGTATACACCCCAGTCTGCTCTGGGTACACTGGTTCACTTGTTATTGTATACACCCCAGTCTGCACTGGATACACTGGTTGACATGTCATTCCATGCATCCCAGTCTGCTCTGGATACACTGGTTCACTTGTTATTGTATACACCCCAGTCTGCTCTGGATACACTGGTTCACTTGTTATTGTATACACCCAAGCCTGCTCTGGATACACTGGCTCACATCTCATTGTATACACCCGAGTCAGCTCTGGATACACTGGTTGAAATGTCATTCTATGCACCCCAGTCTGCTCTAGATACACTGGTCCACATGTTATTGTATACACCCCAGTCTGCTCTGGATACACTGGTTCACATGTCACTGTATACACCCCAGTCTGCTCTGGTTACACTGGTTCACTTGTTATTGTATACACCCCAGTCTGCACTGGATACACTGGTTCACTTGTTATTGTATACACCCCAGTCTGCTCTTGGTACACTGGTTCACTTGTTATTGTATACACCCCAGTCTGCTCTGGATACACTGGTTCACTTGTTATTGTATACACCCCAGTCTGCTCTGGATACATTGGTTCACTTGTTATTGTATACACCCCAGTCTGCTCTGGGTACACTGGTTCACTTGTTATTGTATACACCCCAGTCTGCTCTGGACACACTGGTTCACATGTTATTGTACACACCCCTGTCTGCTCTGGACACACTGGTTCACTTGTTATTGTATACACCCCAGTCTCCTCTGGGTACACTGGTTCACATGTCATTGTATACACCCAAGTCTTCTCTGGATACACTGGCTCACACGTCATTGTATACACCCCAGCCTGCTCTGGACACACTGGTTCACTTGTTATTGTATACACCCCAGTCTGCTCTGGGTACACTGGTTCACTTGTTATTGTATACACCCCAGTCTGCACTGGATACACTGGTTGACATGTCATTCCATGCATCCCAGTCTGCTCTGGATACACTGGTTCACTTGTTATTGTATACACCCCAGTCTGCTCTTGGTACACTGGTTCACTTGTTATTGTATACACCCCAGTCTGCTCTGGATACACTGGTTCACTTGTTATTGTATACACCCCAGTCTGCTCTGGATACACTGGTTCACTTGTTATTGTATACACCCCAGTCTGCTCTGGGTACACTGGTTCACTTGTTATTGTATACACCCCAGTCTGCTCTGGACACACTGGTTCACATGTTATTGTACACACCCCTGTCTGCTCTGGACACACTGGTTCACTTGTTATTGTATACACCCCAGTCTGCTCTGGGTACACTGGTTCACATGTCATTGTATACACCCAAGTCTTCTCTGGATACACTGGCTCACACGTCATTGTATACACCCCAGCCTGCTCTGGACACACTGGTTCACTTGTTATTGTATACACCCCAGTCTGCTCTGGGTACACTGGTTCACTTGTTATTGTATACACCCCAGTCTGCACTGGATACACTGGTTGACATGTCATTCCATGCATCCCAGTCTGCTCTGGATACACTGGTTCACTTGTTATTGTATACACCCCAGTCTGCTCTGGGTACACTGGTTCACTTGTTATTGTATACACCCAAGCCTGCTCTGGATACACTGGCTCACATCTCATTGTATACACCCAAGTCAGCTCTGGATACACTGGTTGAAATGTCATTCTATGCACCCCAGTCTGCTCTAGATACACTGGTCCACATGTTATTGTATACACCCCAGTCTGCTCTGGATACACTGGTTCACATGTCATTGTATACACCCCAGTCTGCTCTGGTTACACTGGTTCACTTGTTATTGTATACACCCCAGTCTGCACTGGATACACTGGTTCACTTGTTATTGTATACACCCCAGTCTGCTCTTGGTACACTGTTTTCACTTGTTATTGTATACACCCCAGTCTGCTCTGGATACACTGGTTCACTTGTTATTGTATACACCCCAGTCTGCTCTGGGTACACTGGTTCACTTGTTATTGTATACACCCCAGTCTGCTCTGGACGCACTGGTTCACATGTTATTGTACACACCCCTGTCTGCTCTGGACACACTGGTTCACTTGTTATTGTATACACCCCAGTCTGCTCTGGGTACACTGGTTCACATGTCATTGTATACACCCAAGTCTTCTCTGGATACACTGGCTCACACGTCATTGTATACACCCCAGTCTGCTCTGGATACACTGGTTCACTTGTTATTGTATACACCCCAGTCTGCACTGGATACACTGGTTGACATGTCATTCTATGCATCCCAGTCTGCTCTGGATACACTGGTTCACTTGTTATTGTATACACCCCAGTCTGCTCTGGATACACTGGTTCACATGTTATTGTATACACCCAAGTCTGCTCTGGGTACACTGGTTCACTTGTTATTGTATACATCCCAGTCTGCTCTGGATACACTGGCTCACACGTCATTGTATACACCCCAGTCTGCTCTGGATACACTGGTTCACATGTTATTGTATACACCCAAGTCTGCTCTGGGTACACTGGTTCACTTGTTATTGTATACATCCCAGTCTGCTCTGGATACACTGGCTCACACGTCATTGTATACACCCCAATCTGCTCTGGTTCACTTGTCATTGTATACACCCCAGTCTGCTCTGGACACACTGGTTCACTTGTTATTGTATACACCCCAGTCTGCTCTGGATACACTGGCTCACATGTCACCGTATACACCCCAGTCTGCTCTGGGTACACTGGTTCACTTGTTATTGTATACACCCCAGTCTGCACTGGATACACTGGTTGACATGTCATTCTATGCATCCCAGTCTGCTCTGGATACACTGGTTCACTTGCTATTGTACACCCCAGTCTGCTCTGGATACACTGGTTCACTTGTTATTGTATACATCCCAGTCTGCTCTGGGTACACTGGTTGACATGTCATTCTATGCATCCCAGTCTGCTCTGGGTACACTGGTTCACTTGTTATTGTATACACCCCAGTCTGCACTGGATACACTGGTTCACTTGTTATTGTATATACCCAAGTCTGCTGTGGATACACTGGTTCACTTGTTATTGTATACACCCCAGTCTGCTCTGGGTACACTGGTTCACTTGTTATTGTATACACCCCAGTCTGCTCTGGATACACTGGTTCACATGTTATTGTACACACCCCTGTCTGCTCTGGACACACTGGTTCACTTGTTATTGTATACACCCCTGTCTGCTCTGGACACACTGGTTCACTTGTTATTGTATACACCCCAGTCTGCTCTGGGTACACTGGCTCACAAGTCATTGTATACACCCAAGTCTGCTCTGGGTACACTGGTTCACATGTCATTGTATACACCCAAGTCTTCTCTGGATACACTGGCTCACATGTTATAGTGTACACATCAGTCTGCTCTGGATACACTGGTTCACATATTATTGTATACACCCCAGTCTGCTCTGGATACACTGGTTCACATGTTATTGTACACACCCCTGTCTGCTCTGGACACACTGGTTCACTTGTTATTGTATACACCCCTGTCTGCTCTGGACACACTGGTTCACTTGTTATTGTATACACCCCAGTCTGCTCTGGGTACACTGGCTCACAAGTCATTGTATACACCCAAGTCTGCTCTGGGTATACTGGTTCACATGTCATTGTATACACCCCAGTCTGCTCTGGACACACTGGTTCACTTGTTAGTGTATACACCCCAGTCTGCACTGGATACACTGGTTGACATGTCATTCTATGCATCCCAGTCTGCTCTGGATACACTGGTTCACTTGTTATTGTATACACCCCAGTCTGCTCTTTATACACTGGTTCACATGTTATTGTATACACCCAAGTCTGCTCTGGGTACACTGGTTCACTTGTTATTGTATACATCCCAGTCTGCTCTGGATACACTGGCTCACACGTCATTGTATACACCCCAGTCTGCTCTGGATACACTGGTTCACATGTTATTGTATACACCCAAGTCTGCTCTGGGTACACTGGTTCACTTGTTATTGTATACATCCCAGTCTGCTCCGGATACACTGGCTCACACGTCATTGTATACACCCCAATCTGCTCTGGTTCACTTGTCATTGTAAACACCCCAGTCTGCTCTGGACACACTGGTTCACTTGTTATTGTATACACCCCAGTCTGCTCTGGATACACTGGCTCACATGTCACCGTATACACCCCAGTCTGCTCTGGGTACACTGGTTCACTTGTTATTGTATACACCCCAGTCTGCACTGGATACACTGGTTGACATGTCATTCTATGCATCCCAGTCTGTTCTGGATACACTGGTTCACTTGTTATTGTACACCCCAGTCTGCTCTGGATACACTGGTTCACTTGTTATTGTATACATCCCAGTCTGCTCTGGGTACACTGGTTGACATGTCATTCTATGCATCCCAGTCTGCTCTGGGTACACTGGTTCACTTGTTATTGTATACACCCCAATCTGCACTGGATACACTGGTTGACATGTCATTCTATGCATCCCAATCTGCTCTGGGTACTCTGGGTTCACATGTCATTGTATACACATCATCTGCTCTGGATACACTGGTTTTACTTGTTATTGTATACACCCCAGTCTGCTCTGGGTACACTGGTTCACTTGTTATTGTATACACCCCAGTCTGCTCTGGACACACTGGTTCACATGTTATTGTACACACCCCTGTCTGCTCTGGACACACTGGTTCACTTGTTATTGTATACACCCCAGTCTGCTCTGGGTACACTGGTTCACATGTCATTGTATACACCCAAGTCTTCTCTGGATACACTGGCTCACACGTCATTGTATACACCCCAGCCTGCTCTGGACACACTGGTTCACTTGTTATTGTATACACCCCAGTCTGCTCTGGGTACACTGGTTCACTTGTTATTGTATACACCCCAGTCTGCACTGGATACACTGGTTGACATGTCATTCCATGCATCCCAGTCTGCTCTGGATACACTGGTTCACTTGTTATTGTATACACCCCAGTCTGCTCTGGATACACTGGTTCACATGTCATTGTATACACCCCAGTCTGCTCTGGGTACACTGGTTCACTTGTTATTGTATACACCCAAGCCTGCTCTGGATACACTGGCTCACATCTCATTGTATACACCCGTGTCAGCTCTGGATACACTGGTTGAAATGTCATTCTATGCACCCCAGTCTGCTCTAGATACACTGGTCCACATGTTATTGTATACACCCCAGTCTACTCTGGATACACTGGTTCACATGTCATTGTATACACCCCAGTCTGCTCTGGTTACACTGGTTCACTTGTTATTGTATACACCCCAGTCTGCACTGGATACACTGGTTCACTTGTTATTGTATACACCCCAGTCTGCTCTTGGTACTCTGGTTCACTTGTTATTGTATACACCCCAGTCTGCTCTGGATACACTGGTTCACTTGTTATTGTATACACCCCAGTCTGCTCTGGGTACACTGGTTCACTTGTTATTGTATACACCCCAGTCTACTCTGGATACACTGGTCCACATGTCATTGTATACACCCCAGTCTGCTCTGGTTACACTGGTTCACTTGTTATTGTATACACCCCAGTCTGCACTGGATACACTGGTTCACTTGTTATTGTATACACCCCAGTCTGCTCTTGGTACACTGGTTCACTTGTTATTGTATACACCCCAGTCTGCTCTGGATACACTGGTTCACTTGTTATTGTATACACCCCAGTCTGCTCTGGGTACACTGGTTCACTTGTTATTGTATACACCCCAGTCTGCTCTGGACACACTGGTCACATGTTATTGTACACACCCCTGTCTGCTCTGGACACACTGGTTCACTTGTTATTGTATACACCCCAGTCTGCTCTGGGTACACTGGTTCACATGTCATTGTATACACCCAAGTCTTCTCTGGATACACTGGCTCACACGTCATTGTATACACCCCAGTCTGCTCTGGACACACTGGTTCACATGTTATTGTATACACCCAAGTCTGCTCTGGGTACACTGGTTCACATGTTATAGTGTGCACCCAAGCCTGCTCTGGATACACTGGCTCACATGTCATTGTATACACCAAAGTCTGCTATGGATACACTGGCTCACATGTCATTGTATACACCCGAGTCTGCTCTGGATACACTGGTCCACATGTCATTGTATACACCCAAGTCTGCTGTGGATACACTGGCTCACATGTCATTCTATACACCCCAGTCTGCTCTGGATACACTGGCTCACATGTTATTGTATACACATCAGTCTGCTCTTGATACACTGGTTCACATGTCATTGTATACACCCCAGTCTGCTCTGGTTACACTGGTTCACTTGTTATTGTATACACCCCAGTCTGCACTGGATACACTGGTTCACTTGTTATTGTATACACCCCAGTCTGCTCTTGGTACACTGGTTCACTTGTTATTGTATACACCCCTGTCTGCTCTGGATACACTGGTTCACTTGTTATTGTATACACCCCAGTCTGCTCTGGATACACTGGTTCACTTGTTATTGTATACACCCCAGTCTGCTCTGGGTCCACTGGTTCACTTGTTATTGTATACACCCCAGTCTGCTCTGGACACACTGGTTCACATGTTATTGTACACACCCCTGTCTGCTCTGGACACACTGGTTCACTTGTTATTGTATACACCCCAGTCTGTTCTGGGTACACTGGTTCGCATGTCATTGTATGCACCCAAATCGTCTCTGGATACACTGGCTCACACGTCATTGTATACACCCCAGTCTGCTCTGGACACACTGGTTCACTTGTTATTGTATACACCCCAGTCTGCACTGGATACACTGGTTGACATGTCATGCCATGCATCCCAGTCTGCTCTGGATACACTGGTTCACTTGTTATTGTATACACCCCAGTCTGCTCTGGATACACTGGTTCACATGTCATTGTATACACCCCAGTCTGCTCTGGGTACACTGGTTCACTTGTTATTGTATACACCCCAGTCTGCTCTGGATACACTGGTTCACATGTTATTGTACACACCCCTGTCTGCTCTGGACACACTGGTTCACATGTTATTGTATACACCCCTGTCTGCTCTGGATACACTGGTTGACATAACATTGTATTCACCCAAGTCTGCTCTGGATACACTGGCTCACAAGTCATTGTATACTCCCGCGTTTGGTCTGGATACACTGGCTCACATGTCATTGTATACACCCCTGTCTGCTCTGGACACACTGGTTCACATGTTATTGTATACACCCAAGTCTGCTCTGGGTACACTCGTTCACATGTTATTGTATACACCCAAGTCTGCTCTGGGTACACTGGTTCACATGTTATAGTGTGCACCCAAGCCTGCTCTGGATACACTGGCTCACATGTCATTGTATACACCAAAGTCTGCTATGGATACACTGGCTCACATGTCATTGTATACACCCGAGTCTGCTCTAGATACACTGGTCCACATGTCATTGTATACACCCAAGTCTGCTCTGGATACACTGGCTCACATGTCATTGTATACACCCGAGTCTGCTCTGGATACACTGGCTCACATGTCATTGTATACACCCGAGTCTGCTCTGGATACACTGGTTGAAATGTCATTCTCTGCACCCCAGTCTGCTGTGGATACACTGGCTCACATGTCATTGTATACACCAAAGTCTGCTCTGGATACACTGGTTCATATGTTATTGTATACACCCCTGTCTGCTCTGGACACACTGTTTGACATGTCATTCTATGCACCCCAGTCTGCTCTGGGTACTCTGGTTCACATGTCATTGTATACACGTCAGTCTGCTCTGGATACACTGGTTTACTTGTTATTGTATACACCCCAGTCTGCTCTGGATGCACTGGCTCACACGTCATTGTATACACCCCAATCTGCTCTGGTTCACTTGTCATTGTATACACCCCAGTCTGCTCTGGACACACTGGTTCACTTGTTATTGTATACACCGCAGTCTGCTCTGGATACACTGGCTCACATGTCACTGTATACACCCCAGTCTGCTCTGAGGACACTGGTTCACTTGTTATTGTATACACCCCAGTCTGCTCTGGATACACTGGTTCACATGTTATTGTACACACCCCTGCCTGCTCTGGACACACTGGTTCACTTGTTATTGTATTCACCCCTGTCTGCTCTGGACACACTGGTTCACTTGTTATTGTATACACCCCAGTCTGCTCTGGGTACACTGGCTCACAAGTCATTGTATACACCCAAGTCTGCTCTGGGTACACTGGTTCACATGTCATTGTATACACCCAAGACTTCTCTGGATACACTGGCTCACATGTTATAGTGTACACATCAGGCTGCTCTGGATACACTGGTTCACATGTTATTGTATTCACCAAAGTCTGCTCTGGACACACTGGTTCACATGTCATTGTATACACCCAAGTCTTCTCTGGATACACTGGTTCACATGTTATTGTACACACCCCTGTCTGCTCTGGACTCACTGGTTCACATGTTATTGTATACACCCCTGTCTGCTCTGGATACACTGGTTGACATAACATTGTATTCACCCAAGTCTGCTCTGGATACACTGGCTCACAAGTCATTGTATACTCCCGCGTTTGGTCTGGATACACTGGCTCACATGTCATTGTATACACCCATGTCTGCTCTGGACACACTGGTTCACATGTTATTGTATACACCCAAGTCTGCTCTGGGTACACTGGTTCACATGTTATTGTATACACTCAAGTCTGCTCTGGGTACACTGGTTCACATGTTATAGTGTGCACCCAAGCCTGCTCTGGATACACTGGCTCACATTTCATTGTATACACCAAAGTCTGCTATGGATACACTGGCTCACATGTCATTGTATACACCCGAGTCTGCTCTGGATACACTGGTTGACATGTCATTCTATGCATCCCAGTCTGCTCTGGATACACTGGTTCACTTGTTATTGTATACCCCCCAGTCTGCTCTGGATACACTGGTTCACTTGTTATTGTATACATCCCAGTCTGCTCTGGGTACACTGGTTGACATGTCATTCTATGCATCCCAGTCTGCTCTGGGTACAGTGGCTCACATGTCATTGTACACACCCCAGTCTGCTCTGAGGACACTGGTTCACTTGTTATTGTATATACCCAAGTCTGCTGTGGATACACTGGTTCACTTGTTATTGTATACACCCCAGTCTGCTCTGGGTACACTGGCTCACAAGTCATTGTATACACCCAAGTCTGCTCTGGGTACACTGGTTCACATGTCATTGTATACACCCAAGTCTTCTCTGGATACACTGGCTCACATGTTATAGTGTACACATCAGGCTGCTCTGGATACACTGATTCACATGTTATTGTATTCACCCCTGTCTGCTCTGGACACACTGGTTCACTTGTTATTGTATACACCCCAGTCTGCTCTGGGTACACTGGCTCACAAGTCATTGTATACACCCAAGTCTGCTCTGGGTACACTGGTTCACATGTCATTGTATACACCCAAGTCTTCTCTGGATACACTGGCTCACATGTTATAGTGTACACATCAGGCTGCTCTGGATACACTGGTTCACATGTTATTGTATTCACCCCTGTCTGCTCTGGACACACTGGTTCACATGTTATTGTATACACCCCTGTCTGCTCTGGATACACTGGTTGACATAACATTGTATTCACCCAAGTCTGCTCTGGATACACTGGCTCACAAGTCATTGTATACTCCCGCGTTTGGTCTGGATACACTGGCTCACATGTCATTGTATACACCCCTGTCTGTTCTGGACACACTGGTTCACTTGTCATTGTATACACCCAAGTCTGCTGTGGATACACTGGTTCACATGTTATTGTATACACCCAAGTCTGCTCTGGGTACAGCGGTTCACATGTTATTGTATACACCAAAGTCGGCTCTGGATACACTGGTTCATATGTTATTGTATACACCCCTGTCTGCTCTGGACACACTGTTTGACATGTCATTCTATGCACCCCAGTCTGCTCTGGGTACTCTGGTTCACATGTCATTGTATACACATCAGTCTGCTCTGGATACACTGGTTCACATGTCATTGTATACACCCCAGTCTGCTCTGGTTACACTGGTTCACTTGTTATTGTATACACCCCAGTCTGCACTGGATACACTGGTTCACTTGTTATTGTATACACCCCAGTCTGCTCTTGGTACACTGGTTCACTTGTTATTGTATACACCCCTGTCTGCTCTGGATACACTGGTTCACTTGTTATTGTATACACCCCAGTCTGCTCTGGATACACTGGTTCACTTGTTATTGTATACACCCCAGTCTGCTCTGGGTCCACTGGTTCACTTGTTATTGTATACACCCCAGTCTGCTCTGGACACACTGGTTCACATGTTATTGTACACACCCCTGTCTGCTCTGGACACACTGGTTCACTTGTTATTGTATACACCCCAGTCTGTTCTGGGTACACTGGTTCACATGTCATTGTATACACCCAAATCTTCTCTGGATACACTGGCTCACACGTCATTGTATACACCCCAGTCTGCTCTGGACACACTGGTTCACTTGTTATTGTATACACCCCAGTCTGCTCTGGGTACACTGGTTCACTTGTTATTGTATACACCCCAGTCTGCACTGGATACACTGGTTGACATGTCATGCCATGCATCCCAGTCTGCTCTGGATACACTGGTTCACTTGTTATTGTATACACCCCAGTCTGCTCTGGATACACTGGTTCACATGTCATTGTATACACCCCAGTCTGCTCTGGGTACACTGGTTCACTTGTTATTGTATACACCCCAGTCTGCTCTGGATACACTGGTTCACATGTTATTGTACACACCCCTGTCTGCTCTGGACACACTGGTTCACATGTTATTGTATACACCCCTGTCTGCTCTGGATACACTGGTTGACATAACATTGTATTCACCCAAGTCTGCTCTGGATACACTGGCTCACAAGTCATTGTATACTCCCGCATTTGGTCTGGATACACTGGCTCACATGTCATTGTATACACCCCTGTCTGCTCTGGACACACTGGTTCACATGTTATTGTATACACCCAAGTCTGCTCTGGGTACACTCGTTCACATGTTATTGTATACACCCAAGTCTGCTCTGGGTACACTTGTTCACATGTTATAGTGTGCACCCAAGCCTGCTCTGGATACACTGGCTCACATGTCATTGTATACACCAAAGTCTGCTATGGATACACTGGCTCACATGTCATTGTATACACGCGAGTCTGCTCTGGATACACTTGTCCACATGTCATTGTATACACCCAAGTCTGCTCTGGGTACACTGGTTCACTTGTTATTGTATACATCCCAGTCTGCTCCGGATACACTGGCTCACACGTCATTGTATACACCCCAATCTGCTCTGGTTCACTTGTCATTGTATACACCCCAGTCTGCTCTGGACACACTGGTTCACTTGTTATTGTATACACCCCAGTCTGCTCTGGATACACTGGCTCACATGTCACCGTATACACCCCAGTCTGCTCTGGGTACACTGGTTCACTTGTTATTGTATACACCCCCAGTCTGCACTGGATACACTGGTTGACATGTCATTCTATGCATCCCAGTCTGCTCTGAATACACTGGTTCACTTGTTATTGTACACCCCAGTCTGCTCTGGATACACTGGTTCACTTGTTATTGTATACATCCCAGTCTGCTCTGGGTACACTGGTTGACATGTCATTCTATGCATCCCAGTCTGCTCTGGGTACACTGGCTCACATGTCATTGTACACACCCCAGTCTGCTCTGAGGACACTGGTTCACTTGTTATTGTATATACGCCAGTCTGCTCTGGGTACACTGGTTCACTTGTTATTGTATACACCCCAGTCTGCTCTGGATACACTGGTTCACATGTTATTGTACACACCCCTGTCTGCTCTGGACACACTGGTTCACTTGTTATTGTATACACCCCTGTCTGCTCTGGACACACTGGTTCACTTGTTATTGTATACACCCCAGTCTGCACTGGATACACTGGTTCACTTGTTATTGTATACACCCCAGTCTGCTCTTGGTACACTGGTTCACTTGTTATTGTATACACCCCAGTCTGCTCTGGATACACTGGTTCACTTGTTATTGTATACACCCCAGTCTGCTCTGGGTACACTGGTTCACTTGTTATTGTATACACCCCAGTCTGCTCTGGACACACTGGTTCACATGTTATTGTACACACCCCTGTCTGCTCTGGACACACTGGTTCACTTGTTATTGTATACACCCCAGTCTGCTCTGGGTACACTGGTTCACATGTCATTGTATACACCCAAGTCTTCTCTGGATACACTGGCTCACACGTCATTGTATACACCCCAGTCTGCTCTGGACACACTGGTTCACATGTTATTGTATACACCCAAGTCTGCTCTGGGTACACTGGTTCACATGTTATAGTGTGCACCCAAGCCTGCTCTGGATTCACTGGCTCACATGTCATTGTATACACCAAAGTCTGCTATGGATACACTGGCTCACATGTCATTGTATACACCCGAGTCTGCTCTGGATACACTGGTCCACATGTCATTGTATACACCCAAGTCTGCTGTGGATACACTGGCTCACATGTCATTGTATACACCAAAGTCTGCTCTGGATACACTGGCTCACATGTCATTGTATACACCCGAGTCTGCTCTGGATACACTGGTTGAAATGTCATTCTATGCACCCCAGTCTGCTGTGGATACACTGGCTCACATGTCATCGTATACACCCAAGTCTGCTCTGGGTACAGCGGTTCACATGTTATTGTATACACCAAAGTCGGCTCTGGATACACTGGTTCATATGTTATTGTATACACCCCTGTCTGCTCTGGACACACTGTTTGACATGTCATTCTATGCACCCCAGTCTGCTCTGGGTACTCTGGTTCACATGTCATTGTATACACATCAGTCTGCTCTGGATACACTGGTTCACATGTCATTGTATACACCCCAGTCTGCTCTGGTTACACTGGTTCACTTGTTATTGTATACACCCCAGTCTGCACTGGATACACTGGTTCACTTGTTATTGTATACACCCCAGTCTGCTCTTGGTACACTGGTTCACTTGTTATTGTATACACCCCTGTCTGCTCTGGACACACTGGTTCACTTGTTATTGTATACACCCCAGTCTGCTCTGGGTACACTGGTTCACATGTCATTGTATACACCCAAGTCTTCTCTGGATACACTGGCTCACACGTCATTGTATACACCCCAGTCTGCTCTGGACACACTGGTTCACATGTTATTGTATACACCCAAGTCTGCTCTGGGTACACTGGATCACATGTTATAGTGTGCACCCAAGCCTGCTCTGGATACACTGGCTCACATGTCATTGTATACACCAAAGTCTGCTATGGATACACTGGCTCACATGTCATTGTATACACCCGAGTCTGCTCTGGATACACTGGTCCACATGTCATTGTATACACCCAAGTCTGCTGTGGATACACTGGCTCACATGTCATTGTATACACCAAAGTCTGCTCTGGATACACTGGCTCACATGTCATTGTATACACCCGAGTCTGCTCTGGATACACTGGTTGAAATGTCATTCTATGCACCCCAGTCTGCTGTGGATACACTGGCTCACATGTCATCGTATACACCCAAGTCTGCTCTGGGTACAGCGGTTCACATGTTATTGTATACACCAAAGTCGGCTCTGGATACACTGGTTCATATGTTATTGTATACACCCCTGTCTGCTCTGGACACACTGTTTGACATGTCATTCTATGCACCCCAGTCTGCTCTGGGTACTCTGGTTCACATGTCATTGTATACACATCAGTCTGCTCTGGATACACTGGTTCACATGTCATTGTATACACCCCCAGTCTGCTCTGGTTACACTGGTTCACTTGTTTATTGTATACACCCCAGTCTGCACTGGATACACTGGTTCACTTGTTATTGTATACACCCCAGTCTGCTCTTGGTACACTGGTTCACTTGTTATTGTATACACCCCTGTCTGCTCTGGATACACTGGTTCACTTGTTATTGTATACACCCCAGTCTGCTCTGGATACACTGGTTCACTTGTTATTGTATACACCCCAGTCTGCTCTGGGTACACTGGTTCACTTGTTATTGTATACACCCCAGTCTGCTCTGGACACACTGGTAAACATGTTATTGTACACAAGCCTGTCTGTTCTGGACACATTGGTTCACTCGTTATTGTATACACCCCAGTCTGTTCTGGGTACACTGGTTCACATGTCATTGTATACACCCAAGTCTTCTCTGGATACACTGGCTCACACGTCATTGTATACACCCCAGTCTGCTCTGGACACACTGGTTCACTTGTTATTGTATACACCCCAGTCTGCTCTGGGTACACTGGTTCACTTGTTATTGTATACACCCCAGTCTGCACTGGATACACTGGTTGACATGTCATTCCATGCATCCCAGTCTGCTCTGGATACACTGGTTCACTTGTTATTGTATACACCCCAGTCTGCTCTGGATACACTGGTTCACATGTCATTGTATACACCCCAGTCTGCTCTGGGTACACTGGTTCACTTGTTATTGTATACACCCCAGTCTGCTCTGGATACACTGGCTCACTTGTTATTGTAAACACCCCAGTCTGCTCTGGATACACTGGTTCACTTGTTATTGTATACACCCCAGTCTGCTCTGGGTACACCCCAGTCTGCTCTGGATACACTGGCTCACATGTCATTGTATACACCCCAGTCTGCTCTGGGTTCACTTGTTATTGTATACACCCCAGTCTGCACTGGATACACTGGTTGACATGTCATTCCATGCATCCCAGACTGCTCTGGATACACTGGTTCACTTGTCATTGTATACACCCCCAGTCTGCTCTGGATACACTAGTTGACATGTCATTCCATGCATCCCAGTCTGCTCTAGATACACTGGTTCACATGTTATTGTATACACCCCAGTCTGCTCTGGATACACTGGTTCACATGTCATTGTATACACCCCAGTCTGCTCTGGTTACACTGGTTCTCTTGTTATTGTATACACCCCAGTCTGCACTGGATACACTGGTTCACTTGTTATTGTATACACCCCAGTCTGCTCTTGGTACACTGGTTCACTTGTTATTGTATACACCCCAGTCTGCTCTGGATACACTGGTTCACTTGTTATTGTATACACCCCAGTCTGCTCTGGATACACTGGTTCACTTGTTATTGTATACACCCCAGTCTGCTCTGGGTACACTGGTTCACTTGTTATTGTATACACCCCAGTCTGCTCTGGACACACTGGTTCACATGTTATTGTACACACCCCTGTCTGCTCTGGACACACTGGTTCACTTGTTATTGTATACACCCCAGTCTGCTCTGGGTACACTGGTTCACATGTCATTGTATACACCCAAGTCTTCTCTGGATACACTGGCTCACACGTCATTGTATACACCCCAGCTTGCTCTGGACACACTGGTTCACTTGTTATTGTATACACCCCAGTCTGCTCTGGGTACACTGGTTCACTTGTTATTGTATACACCCCAGTCTGCACTGGATACACTGGTTGACATGTCATTCCATGCATCCCAGTCTGCTCTGGATACACTGGTTCACTTGTTATTGTATACACCCCAGTCTGCTCTGGATACACTGGTTCACATGTCATTGTATACACCCCAGTCTGCTCTGGGTACACTGGTTCACTTGTTATTGTATACACCCAAGCCTGCTCTGGATACACTGGCTCACATCTCATTGTATACACCCGAGTCAGCTCTGGATACACTGGTTGAAATGTCATTCTATGCACCCCAGTCTGCTCTAGATACACTGGTCCACATGTTATTGTATACACCCCAGTCTACTCTGGATACACTGGTTCACATGTCATTGTATACACCCCAGTCTGCTCTGGTTACACTGGTTCACTTGTTATTGTATACACCCCAGTCTGCACTGGATACACTGGTTCACTTGTTATTGTATACACCCCAGTCTGCTCTTGGTACACTGGTTCACTTGTTATTGTATACACCCCAGTCTGCTCTGGATACACTGGTTTACTTGTTATTGTATACACCCCAGTCTGCTCTGGGTACACTGGTTCACTTGTTATTGTATACACCCCAGTCTGCTCTGGACACACTGGTTCACATGTTATTGTACACACCCCTGTCTGCTCTGTACACACTGGTTCACTTGTTATTGTATACACCCCAGTCTGCTCTGGGTACACTGGTTCACATGTCATTGTATACACCCAAGTCTTCTCTGGATACACTGGCTCACACGTCATTGTATACACCCCAGTCTGCTCTGGACACACTGGTTCACTTGTTATTGTATACACCCCAGTCTGCACTGGATACACTGGTTGACATGTCATTCTATGCATCCCAGTCTGCTCTGGATACACTGGTTCACTTGTTATTGTATACACCCCAGTCTGCTCTGGATACACTGGTTCACATGTTATTGTACACACCCCTGTCTGCTCTGGACACACTGGTTCACATGTTATTGTATACACCCCTGTCTGCTCTGGATACACTGGTTGACATAACATTGTATTCACCCAAGTCTGCTCTCGATACACTGGCTCACAAGTCATTGTATACTCCCGCGTTTGGTCTGGATACACTGGGTCACATGTCATTGAATACACCCCTGTCTGCTCTGGACACACTGGTTTCACATGTTATTGTATACACCCAAGTCTGCTCTGGGTACACTGGTTCACATGTTATTGTATACACCCAAATCTGCTCTGGGTACACTGGTTCACATGTTATAATGTGCACCCAAACCTGCTCTAAATACACTGGCTCACAATGTCATTGTATACACCCATAGTCTGCTCTGGATACACTGGCTCACATGTCATTGTATACACCAAAAGTCTGCTCTGGATACACTGGCTCACATGTCATTCTATGCACCCCAGTCTGCTGTGGATACACTGGCTCACATGTCATTGTATACACCCAAGTCTGCTCTGGGTACAGCGGTTGACATGTTATTGTATACACCAAAGTCTGCTCTGGATACACTGGTTCATATGTTATTGTATACACCCCTGTCTGCTCTGGACACACTGGTTCACATGTTATTGTACACACCCCTGTCTGCTCTGGACACACTGGTTCACTTGTTATTGTATACACCCCAGTCTGCTCTGGGTACACTGGTTCACTTGTTATTGTATACACCCCAGTCTGCACTGGATACACTGGTTGACATGTCATTCCATGCATCCCAGTCTGCTCTGGATACACTGGTTCACTTGTTATTGTATACACCCCAGTCTGCTCTGGATACACTGGTTCACATGTCATTGTATACACCCCAGTCTGCTCTGGGTACACTGGTTCACTTGTTATTGTGACACCCAAGCCTGCTCTGGATACACTGGTTCACATGTTATTGTATGCACCCAAGTCTGCTCTGGGTACACTGGTTCACTTGTTATTGTATACATCCCAGTCTGCTCTGGATACACTGGCTCACACGTCATTGTATACACCCCAGTCTGCTCTGGATACACTGGTTCACATGTTATTGTATACACCCAAGTCTGCTCTGGGTACACTGGTTCACTTGTTATTGTATACATCCCAGTCTGCTCTGGATACACTGGCTCACACGTCATTGTATACACCCCAATCTGCTCTGGTTCACTTGTCATTGTATACACCCAAGTCTGCTCTGGACACACTGGTTCACTTGTTATTGTATACACCCCAGTCTGCTCTGGATACACTGGCTCACATGTCACTGTATACACCCCAGTCTGCTCTGGGTACACTGGTTCACTTGTTATTGTATACACCCCAGTCTGCACTGGATACACTGGTTGACATGTCATTCTATGCATCCCAGTCTGCTCTGGATACACTGGTTCACTTGTTATTGTATATACCCAAGTCTGCTGTGGATACACTGGTTCACTTGTTATTGTATACACCCCGGTCTGCTCTGGGTACACTGGTTCACTTGTTATTGTATACACCCCAGTCTGCTCTGGATACACTGGTTCACATGTTATTGTACACACCCCTGTCTGCTCTGGACACACTGGTTCACTTGTTATTGTATACACCCCTGTCTGCTCTGGACACACTGGTTCACTTGTTATTGTATACACCCCAGTCTGCTCTGGATACACTGGCTCACACGTCATTGTATACACCCCAGTCTGCTCTGGACACACTGGTTCACTTGTTATTGTATACACCTCAGTCTGCTCTGGGTACAATGGTTCACTTGTTATTGTATACACCCCAGTCTGCACTGGATACACTGGTTGACATGTCATTCCATGCATCCCAATCTGCTCTGGATACACTGGTTCACTTGTTATTGTATACACCCCAGTCTGCTCTGGATACTCTGGTTCACATGTCATTGTATACACCCCCAGTTTTGCTCTGGGTACACTGGTTCACTTGTTATTGTATACACCCAAACCTGCTCTGGATACACTGGCTCACATCTCATTGTATACACCCGAGTCAGCTCTTGATACACTGGTTGAAATGTCATTCTATGCACCCCCAGTCTGCTCTAGATACACTGGTCCACATGTTATTGTATACACCCCAGTCTACTCTGGATACACTGGTTCACATGTCATTGTATACACCCCAGTCTGCTCTGGTTACACTGGTTCACTTGTTATTGTATACACCCCAGTCTGCACTGGATACACTGGTTCACTTGTTATTGTATACACCCCAGTCTGCTCTGGGTACACTGGTTCACTTGTTATTGTATACACCCCAGTCTGCACTGGATACACTGGTTGACATGTCATTCCATGCATCCCAGTCTGCTCTGGATACACTGGTTCACTTGTTATTGTATACACCCCAGTCTGCTCTGGATACACTGGTTCACATGTCATTGTATACACCCCAGTCTGCTCTGGGTACACTGGTTCACTTGTTATTGTATACACCCAAGCCTGCTCTGGATACACTGGCTCACATCTCATTGTATACACCCGAGTCAGCTCTTGATACACTGGTTGAAATGTCATTCTATGCACCCCAGTCTGCTCTAGATACACTGGTTCACTTGTTATTGTATACATCCCAGTCTGCTCTGGGTACACTGGTTGACATGTCATTCTATGCATCCCAGTCTGCTCTGGGTACACTGGCTCACATGTCATTGTACACACCCCAGTCTGCTCTGAGGACACTGGTTCACTTGTTATTGTATATACGCCAGTCTGCTCTGGGTACACTGGTTCACTTGTTATTGTATACACCCCAGTCTGCTCTGGATACACTGGTTCACTTGTTATTGTATACACCCCAGTCTGCTCTGGATACACTGGTTCACTTGTTATTGTATACACCCCAGTCTGCTCTGGATACACTGGTTCACTTGTTATTGTATACACCCCAGTCTGCTCTGGGTACACTGGTTCACTTGTTATTGTATACACCCCCAGTCTGCTCTGGACACACTGGTTCACATGTTATTGTACACACCCCTGTCTGCTCTGGACACACTGGTTCACTTGCTATTGTATACACCCCAGTCTGTTCTGGGTACACTGGTTCACATGTCATTGTATACACCCAAGTCTTCTCTGGATACACTGGCTCACACGTCATTGTATACACCCCAGTCTGCTCTGGACACACTGGTTCACTTGTTATTGTATACACCCCAGTCTGCTCTGGGTACAATGGTTCACTTGTTATTGTATACACCCCAGTCTGCACTGGATACACTGGTTGACATGTCATTCCATGCATCCCAGTCTGCTCTGGATACACTGGTTCACTTGTTATTGTATACACCCCAGTCTGCTCTGGATACACTGGTTCACATGTCATTGTATACACCCCAGTCTGCTCTGGGTACACTGGTTCACTTGTTATTGTATACACCCAAGCCTGCTCTGGATACACTGGCTCACATCTCATTGTATACACCCGAGTCAGCTCTGGATACACTGGTTGAAATGTCATTGTATACACCCCAGTCTGCTCTGGATACACTGGTTCACATGTCATTGTATACACCCCAGTCTGCTCTGGTTACACTGGTTCACTTGTTATTGTATACACCCCAGTCTGCACTGGATACACTGGTTCACTTGTTATTGTATACACCCCAGTCTGCTCTTGGTACACTGGTTCACTTGTTATTGTATACACCCCAGTCTGCTCTGGATACACTGGTTCACTTGTTATTGTATACACCCCAGTCTGCTCTGGATACACTGGTTCACTTGTTATTGTATACACCCCAGTCTGCTCTGGGTACACTGGTTCACTTGTTATTGTATACACCCCAGTCTGCTCTGGACACACTGGTTCACATGTTATTGTACACACCCCTGTCTGCTCTGGACACACTGGTTCACTTGTTATTGTATACACCCCAGTCTGCTCTGGGTACACTGGTTCACATGTCATTGTATACACCCAAGTCTTCTCTGGATACACTGGCTCACACGTCATTGTATACACCCCAGTCTGCTCTGGACACACTGGTTCACTTGTTATTGTATACACCCCAGTCTGCTCTGGGTACACTGGTTCACTTGTTATTGTATACACCCCAGTCTGCACTGGATACACTGGTTGACATGTCATTCTATGCATCCCAGTCTGCTCTGGATACACTGGTTCACATGTCATTGTATACACCCCAGTCTGCTCTGGGCACACTGGTTCACTTGTTATTGTATATACCCAAGTCTGCTGTGGATACACTGGTTCACTTGTTATTGTATACACCCCAGTCTGTTCTGGGTACACTGGTTCACTTGTTATTGTATACACCCCAGTCTGCTCTGGATACACTGGTTCACATGTTATTGTACACACCCCTGTCTGCTCTGGACACACTGGTTCACTTGTTATTGTATACACCCCTGTCTGCTCTGGACACACTGGTTCACTTGTTATTGTATACACCCCAGTCTGCTCTGGGTACACTGGTTCACTTGTTATTGTATACACCCCCAGTCTGCACTGGATACACTGGTTGACATGTCATTCCATGCATCCCAGTCTGCTCTGGATACACTGGTTCACTTGTTATTGTATACACCCCAGTCTGCTCTGGATACACTGGTTCACATGTCATTGTATACACCCCAGTCTGCTCTGGGTACACTGGTTCACTTGTTATTGTGACACCCAAGCCTGCTCTGGGTACACTGGTTATTTTATACACCCCAGTCTGCTCTGGACACACTGGTTCACATGTTATTGTTCACACCCCTGTCTGCTCTGGACACACTGGTTCACATGTTATTGTACACACCCCTGTCTGCTCTGGACACACTGGTTCACTTGTTATTGTATACACCCCAGTCTGCTCTGGGTACACTGGTTCACATGTCATTGTTTACACCCAAGTCTTCACTGGATACACTGGCTCACACGTCATTGTATACACCCCAGTCTGCTCTGGACACACTGGTTCACTTGTTATTGTATACACCCAAGTCTGCTCTGGGTACACTGGTTCACATGTTATTGTATACACCCAAGTCTGCTCTGGGTACACTGGTTCACATTTTATAGTGTGCACCCAAGCCTGGTCTGGATACACTGGCTCACATGTCATTGTATACACCAAAGTCTGCTATGGATACACTGGCTCACATGTCATTGTATACACCCGAGTCTGCTCTGGGTACACTGGTCCACATGTCATTGTATACACCCAAGTCTGCTCTGGATACACTGGCTCACATGTCATTGTATACACCAAAGTCTGCTCTGGATACACTGGCTCACATGTCATTGTATACACCCGAGTCTGCTCTGGATACACTGGTTGAAATGTCATTCTATGCACCCCAGTCTGCTGTGGATACACTGGCTCACATGTCATTGTATACACCCAAGTCTGCTCTGGATACACTGGTTCATATGTTATTGTATACACCCCTGTCTGCTCTGGACACACTGTTTGACATGTCATTCTATGCACCCCAGTATGCTCTGGGTACTCTGGTTCACATGTCATTGTATACACATCAGTCTGCTCTGGATACACTGGTTCACATGTCATTGTATACACCCCAGTCTGCTCTGGTTACACTGGTTCACTTGTTATTGTATACACCCCAGTCTGCACTGGATACACTGGTTCACTTGTTATTGTATACACCCCTGTCTGCTCTGGATACACTGGTTCACTTGTTATTGTATACACCCCAGTCTGCTCTGGATACACTGGTTCACTTGTTATTGTATACACCCCAGTCTGCTCTGGATACACTGGTTCACTTGTTATTGTATACACCCCAGTCTGCTCTGGGTACACTGGTTCACTTGTTATTGTATACACCCCAGTCTGCTCTGGACACACTGGTTCACATGTTATTGTACACACCCCTGTCTGCTCTGGACACACTGGTTCACTTGCTATTGTATACACCCCAGTCTGTTCTGGGTACACTGGTTCACATGTCATTGTATACACCCAAGTCTTCTCTGGATACACTGGCTCACACGTCATTGTATACACCCCAGTCTGCTCTGGACACACTGGTTCACTTGTTATTGTATACACCTCAGTCTGCTCTGGGTACAATGGTTCACTTGTTATTGTATACACCCCAGTCTGCACTGGATACACTGGTTGACATGTCATTCCATGCATCCCAGTCTGCTCTGGATACACTGGTTCACTTGTTATTGTATACACCCCAGTCTGCTCTGGATACACTGGTTCACTTGTTATTGTATACACCCCAGTCTGCTCTGGGTACACTGGTTCACTTGTTATTGTATACACCCCAGTCTGCTCTGGACACACTGGTTCACATGTTATTGTACACACCCCTGTCTGCTCTGGACACACCCCTGTCTGCTCTGGACACACTGGTTCACTTGCTATTGTATACACCCCAGTCTGTTCTGGGTACACTGGTTCACATGTCATTGTATACACCCAAGTCTTCTCTGGATACACTGGCTCACACGTCATTGTATACACCCCAGTCTGCTCTGGACACACTGGTTCACTTGTTATTGTATACACCCCAGTCTGCTCTGGGTACAATGGTTCACTTGTTATTGTATACACCCCAGTCTGCACTGGATACACTGGTTGACATGTCATTCCATGCATCCCAGTCTGCTCTGGATACACTGGTTCACTTGTTATTGTATACACCCCAGTCTGCTCTGGATACACTGGTTCACATGTCATTGTATACACCCCAGTCTGCTCTGGGTACACTGGTTCACTTGTTATTGTATACACCCAAGCCTGCTCTGGATACACTGGCTCACATCTCATTGTATACACCCGAGTCAGCTCTGGATACACTGGTTGAAATGTCATTGTATACACCCCAGTCTGCTCTGGATACACTAGTTCACTTGTCATTGTATACACCCCAGTCTGCTCTGGTTACACTGGTTCACTTGTTATTGTATACACCCCAGTCTGCACTGGATACACTGGTTCACTTGTTATTGTATACACCCCAGTCTGCTCTTGGTACACTGGTTCACTTGTTATTGTATACACCCCAGTCTGCTCTGGATACACTGGTTCACTTGTTATTGTATACACCCCAGTCTGCTCTGGATACACTGGTTCACTTGTTATTGTATACACCCCAGTCTGCTCTGGGTACACTGGTTCACTTGTTATTGTATACACCCCAGTCTGCTCTGGACACACTGGTTCACATGTTATTGTACACACCCCTGTCTGCTCTGGACACACTGGTTCACTTGTTATTGTATACACCCCAGTCTGCTCTGGGTACACTGGTTCACATGTCATTGTATACACCCAAGTCTTCTCTGGATACACTGGCTCACACGTCATTGTATACACCCGAGTCTGCTCTGGATACACTGGTCCACATGTCATTGTATACACCCAAGTCTGCTCTGGATACACTGGCTCACATGTCATTGTATACACCAAAGTCTGCTCTGGATACACTGGCTCACATGTCATTGTATACACCCGAGTCTGCTCTGGATACACTGGTTGAAATGTCATTCTATGCACCCCAGTCTGCTGTGGATACACTGGCTCACATGTCATTGTATACACCCAAGTCTGCTCTGGGTACAGCGGTTGACATGTTATTGTATACACCAAAGTCTGCTCTGGATACACTGGTTCATATGTTATTGTATACACCCCTGTCTGCTCTGGACACACTGGTTCACATGTTATTGTACACACCCCTGTCTGCTCTGGACACACTGGTTCACTTGTTATTGTATACACCCCAGTCTGCTCTGGGTACACTGGTTCACTTGTTATTGTATACACCCCAGTCTGCACTGGATACACTGGTTGACATGTCATTCCATGCATCCCAGTCTGCTCTGGATACACTGGTTCACTTGTTATTGTATACACCCCAGTCTGCTCTGGATACACTGGTTCACATGTCATTGTATACACCCCAGTCTGCTCTGGGTACACTGGTTCACTTGTTATTGTATACACCCCAGTCTGCTCTGGATACACTGGTTCACATGTCATTGTATACACCCAAGTCAGCTCTGGATACACTGGTTCAAATGTCATTGTATACACCCCAGTCTGCTCTAGATACACTGGTCCACATGTCATTGTATACACCCAAGTCTGCTCTGGATACACTGGTTCACATGTCATTGTATACACCCCAGTCTGCTCTGGACACACTGGTTCACTTGTTATTGTATACACCCCAGTCTGCTCTGGGTACACTGGTTCACTTGTTATTGTATACACCCCAGTCTGCACTGGATACACTGGTTGACATGTCATTCTATGCATCCCAGTCTGCTCTGGATACACTGGTTCACATGTCATTGTATACACCCCAGTCTGCTCTGGGCACACTGGTTCACTTGTTATTGTATATACCCAAGTCTGCTGTGGATACACTGGTTCACTTGTTATTGTATACACCCCAGTCTGCTCTGGGTACACTGGTTCACTTGTTATTGTATACACCCCAGTCTGCTCTGGATACACTGGTTCACATGTTATTGTACACACCCCTGTCTGCTCTGGACACACTGGTTCACTTGTTATTGTATACACCCCTGTCTGCTCTGGACACACTGGTTCACTTGTTATTGTATACACCCCAGTCTGCTCTGGGTACACTGGCTCACAAGTCATTGTATACACCCAAGTCTGCTCTGGGTACACTGGTTCACATGTCATTGTATACACCCAAGTCTTCTCTGGATACACTGGCTCACATGTTATAGTGTACACATCAGTCTGCTCTGGATACACTGGTTCACATGTTATTGTATACACCAAAGTCTGCTCTGGACACACTGGTTCACATGTCATTGTATACACCCAAGTCTTCTCTGGATACACTGGCTCACATGTTATAGTGTACACATCAGTCTGCTCTGGATACACTGGTTCACATGTTATTGTACACACCCCTGTCTGCTCTGGACACACTGGTTCACATGTTATTGTATACACCACTGTCTGCTCTGGATACACTGGTTGACATAACATTGTATTCACCCAAGTCTGCTCTGGATACACTGGCTAACAAGTCATTGTATACTCCCGCGTTTGGTCTGGATACACTGGCTCACATGTCATTGTATACACCCCTGTCTGCTCTGGACACACTGGTTCACATGTTATTGT
Organism: Saccoglossus kowalevskii; assembly: GCF_000003605.2. Classification (NCBI taxonomy): domain Eukaryota; kingdom Metazoa; phylum Hemichordata; class Enteropneusta; family Harrimaniidae; genus Saccoglossus; species Saccoglossus kowalevskii. The sequence goes on from NW_003130130.1 coordinate 36,041, forward strand.
ATACACCCAAGTCTGCTCTGGGTACACTGGTTCACATGTTATTGTATACACCCAAGTCTGCTCTGGGTACACTGGTTCACATGTTATAGTGTGCACCCAAGCCTTGTCTGGATACACTGGCTCACATGTCATTGTATACACAAAAGTCTGCTATGGATACACTGGCTCACATGTCATTGTATACACCCGAGTCTGCTCTGGATACACTGGTCCACATGTCATTGTATACACCCAAGTCTGCTCTGGATACACTGGCTCACATGTCATTGTATACACCAAAGTCTGCTCTGGATACACTGGCTCACATGTCATTGTATACTCCCGCGTTTGGTCTGGATACACTGGGTTGAAATGTCATTGTATACACCCCTGTCTGTTCTGGACACACTGGTTCACTTGTTATTGTATACACCCAAGTCTGCTCTGGGTACACTGGTTCACATGTTATTGTATACACCCAAGTCTGCTCTGGGTACACTGGTTCACATGTTATAGTGTGCACCCAAGCCTGCTCTGGATACACTGGCTCACATGTCATTGTATACACCAAAGTCTGCTATGGATACACTGGCTCACATGTCATTGTATACACCCGAGTCTGCTCTGGATACACTGGTCCACATGTCATTGTATACACCCAAGTCTGCTGTGAATACACTGGCTCACATGTCATTGTATACACCAAAGTCTGCTCTGGATACACTGGTTCACTTGTCATTGTATACACCCCAGTCTGCTCTGGATACACTGGTTCACTTGTTATTGTATACACCCCAGTCTGCTCTGGATACACTGGTTCACTTGTTATTGTATACATCCCAGTCTGCTCTGGGTACACTGGTTGACATGTCATTCTATGCATCCCAGTCTGCTCTGGGTACACTGGCTCACATGTCATTGTACACACCCCAGTCTGCTCTGAGGACACTGGTTCACTTGTTATTGTATATACCCAAGTCTGCTGTGGATACACTGGTTCACTTGTTATTGTATACACCCCAGTCTGCTCTGGGTACACTGGTTCACTTGTTATTGTATACACCCAAGTCTGCTCTGGATACACTGGTTCACATGTTATTGTACACACCCCTGTCTGCTCTGGACACACTGGTTCACTTGTTATTGTATACACCCCTGTCTGCTCTGGACACACTGGTTCACTTGTTATTGTATACACCCCAGTCTGCTCTGGGTACACTGGCTCACAAGTCATTGTATACACCCAAGTCTGCTCTGGGTACACTGGTTCACATGTCATTGTATACACCCAAGTCTTCTCTGAATACACTGGCTCACATGTTATAGTGTACACATCAGTCTGCTCTGGATACACTGGTTCACATGTTATTGTATACACCAAAATCTGCTCTGGACAAACTGGTTCACATGTCATTGTATACACCCAAGTCTTCTCTGGATACACTGGCTCACATGTTATAGTGTACACATCAGTCTGCTCTGGATACACTGGTTCACATGTTATTGTACACACCCCTGTCTGCTCTGGACACACTGGTTCACATGTTATTGTATACACCCCTGTCTGCTCTGGATACACTGGTTGACATAACATTGTATTCACCCAAGTCTGCTCTGGATACACTGGCTCACAAGTCATTGTATACTCCCGCATTTGGTCTGGATACACTGGCTCACATAGTCATTGTATACACCCCTGTCTGCTCTGGACACACTGGTTCACATGTTATTGTATACACCCAAATCTGCTCTGGGTACACTGGTTCACATGTTATTGTATACACCCAAGTCTGCTCTGGGTACACTGGTTCACATGTTATAATGTGCACCCAAGCCTTGTCTGGATACACTGGCTCACATGTCATTGTATACACAAAAGTCTGCTATGGATACACTGGCTCACATGTCATTGTATACACCCGAATCTGCTCTGGATACACTGGTCCACATGTCATTGTATACACCCAAGTCTGCTCTGGATACACTGGCTCACATGTCATTGTATACACCAAAGTCTGCTCTGGATACACTGGCTCACATGTCATTGTATACACCCGAGTCTGCTCTGGATACACTGGTTGAAATGTCATTCTATGCACCCCAGTCTGCTGTGGATACACTGGCTCACATGTCATTGTATACACCCAAGTCTGCTCTTGGTACAGCGGTTCACATGTTATTGTATACACCAAAGTCTGCTCTGGATACACTGGTTCATATGTTATTGTATACACCCCTGTCTGCTCTGGACACACTGTTTGACATGTCATTCTATGCACCCCAGTATGCTCTGGGTACTCTGGTTCACATGTCATTGTATACACATCAGTCTGCTCTGGATACACTGGTTCACATGTCATTGTATACACCCCAGTCTGTTCTGGTTACACTGGTTCACTTGTTATTGTATACACCCCAGTCTGCACTGGATACACTGGTTCACTTGTTATTGTATACACCCCAGTCTGCTCTGGATACACTGGTTCACTTGTTATTGTATACACCCCAGTCTGCTCTGGATACACTGGTTCACTTGTTATTGTATACACCCCAGTCTGCTCTGGGTACACTGGTTCACTTGTTATTGTATACACCCCAGTCTGCTCTGGATACACTGGTTCACTTGTTATTGTATACACCCCAGTCTGCTCTGGGTACACTGGTTCACTTGTTATTGTATACACCCCAGTCTGCTCTGGGTACACTGGTTCACTTGTTATTGTATACACCCCCAGTCTGCTCTGGACACACTGGTTCACATGTTATTGTACACACCCCTGTCTGCTCTGGACACACTGGTTCACTTGTTATTGTATACACCCCAGTCTGCTCTGGGTACACTGGTTCACATGTCATTGTATACACCCAAGTCTTCTCTGGATACACTGGCTCACACGTCATTGTATACACCCCAGTCTGCTCTGGACACACTGGTTCACTTGTTATTGTATACACCCCAGTCTGCTCTGGGTACACTGGTTCACTTGTTATTGTATACACCCCAGTCTGCACTGGATACACTGGTTGACATGTCATTCCATGCATCCCAGTCTGCTCTGGATACACTGGTTCACTTGTTATTGTATACACCCCAGTCTGCTCTGGATACACTGGTTCACATGTCATTGTATACACCCCAGTCTGCTCTGGGTACACTGGTTCACTTGTTATTGTATACACCCAAGCCTGCTCTGGATACACTGGCTCACATCTCATTGTATACACCCAAGTCAGCTCTGGATACACTGGTTGAAATGTCATTCTATGCACCCCAGTCTGCTCTAGATACACTGGTCCACATGTTATTGTATACACCCCAGTCTGCTCTGGATACACTGGTTCACATGTCATTGTATACACCCCAGTCTGCTCTGGTTACACTGGTTCACTTGTTATTGTATACACCCCAGTCTGCACTGGATACACTGGTTCACTTGTTATTGTATACACCCCAGTCTGCTCTTGGTACACTGGTTCACTTGTTATTGTATACACCCCAGTCTGCTCTGGATACACTGGTTCACTTGTTATTGTATACACCCCAGTCTGCTCTGGGTACACTGATTCACTTGTTATTGTATACACCCCAGTCTGCTCTGGACGCACTGGTTCACTTGTTATTGTACACACCCCTGTCTGCTCTGGACACACTGGTTCACTTGTTATTGTATACACCCCAGTCTGCTCTGGGTACACTGGTTCACATGTCATTGTATACACCCAAGTCTTCTCTGGATACACTGGCTCACACGTCATTGTATACACCCCAGTCTGCTCTGGACACACTGGTTCACTTGTCATTGTATACACCCCAGTCTGCACTGGATACACTGGTTGACATGTCATTCTATGCATCCCAGTCTGCTCTGGATACACTGGTTCACTTGTTATTGTACACACCCCAGTCTGCTCTGGATACACTGGTTCACATGTTATTGTATACACCCAAGTCTGCTCTGGGTACACTGGTTCACTTGTTATTGTCTACATCCCAGTCTGCTCTGGATACACTGGCTCACACGTCATTGTATACACCCCAGTCTGCTCTGGATACACTGGTTCACATGTTATTGTATACACCCAAGTCTGCTCTGGGTACACTGGTTCACTTGTTATTGTATACATCCCAGTCTGCTCCGGATACACTGGCTCACACGTCATTGTATACACCCCAATCTGCTCTGGTTCACTTGTCATTGTATACACCCCAGTCTGCTCTGGACACACTGGTTCACTTGTTATTGTATACACCCCAGTCTGCTCTGGATACACTGGCTCACATGTCACCGTATACACCCCAGTCTGCTCTGGGTACACTGGTTCACTTGTTATTGTATACACCCCAGTCTGCACTGGATACACTGGTTGACATGTCATTCTATGCATCACAGTCTGCTCTGGATACACTGGTTCACTTGTTATTGTACACCCCAGTCTGCTCTGGATACACTGGTTCACTTGTTATTGTATACATCCCAGTCTGCTCTGGGTACACTGGTTGACATGTCATTCTATGCATCCCAGTCTGCTCTGGGTACTCTGGCTCACATGTCATTGTACACACCACAGTCTGCTCTGAGGACACTGGTTCACTTGTTATTGTATATACCCCAGTCTGCTCTGGGTACACTGGTTCACTTGTTATTGTATACATCCCAGTCTGCTCTGGATACACTGGTTCACATGTTATTGTACACACCCTTGTCTGCTCTGGACACACTGGTTCACTTGTTATTGTATACACCCCTGTCTGCTCTGGACACACTGGTTCACTTGTTATTGTATACACCCCAGTCTGCTCTGGGTACACTGGCTCACAAGTCATTGTATACACCCTGTCTGCTCTGGGTACACTGGTTCACATGTCATTGTATACACCCAAGTCTTCTCTGGATACACTGGCTCACATGTTATAGTGTACACATCAGTCTGCTCTGGATACACTGGTTCACATGTTATTGTATACACCAAAGTCTGCTCTGGACACACTGGTTCACATGTCATTGTATACACCCGAGTCAGCTCTCGATACACTGTTTGAAATGTCATTCTATGCACCCCAGTCTGCTCTAGATACACTGGTCCACATGTTATTGTATACACCCCAGTCTGCTCTGGATACACTGGTTCACATGTCATTGTATACACCCAAGTCTGCTCTGGTTACACTGGTTCACTTGTTATTGTATACACCCCAGTCTGCACTGGATACACTGGTTCACTTGTTATTGTATACACCCCAGTCTGCTCTTGGTACACTGGTTCACTTGTTATTGTATACACCCCAGTCTGCTCTGGATACACTGGTTCACTTGTTATTGTATACACCCCAGTCTGCTCTGGGTACACTGGTTCACTTGTTATTGTATACACCCCAGTCTGCTCTGGACACACTGGTTCACATGTTATTGTACACACCCCTGTCTGCTCTGGACACACTGGTTCACTTGTTATTGTATACACCCCAGTCTGCTCTGGGTACACTGGTTCACATGTCATTGTATACACCCAAGTCTTCTCTGGATACACTGGCTCACACGTCATTGTATACACCCCAGTCTGCTCTGGACACACTGGTTCACATGTTATTGTATACACCCAAGTCTGCTCTGGGTACACTGGCTCACATGTTATAGTGTGCACCCAAGCCTGCTCTGGATACACTGGCTCACATGTCATTGTATACACCAAAGTCTGCTATGGATACACTGGCTCACATGTCATTGTACACACCCGAGTCTGCTCTGGACACACTGGTCCACTTGTTATTGTATACACCCCTGTCTGCTCTGGACACACTGGCTCACATGTTATTGTATACACCAAAGTCTGCTCTGGATACACTGGCTCACATGTCATTGTATACACCCAAGTCTGCTCTGGATACACTGGTTGAAATGTCATTCTATGCACCCCAGTCTGCTGTGGATACACTGGCTCACATGTCATCGTATACACCCAAGTCTGCTCTGGGTACAGCGGTTCACATGTTATTGTATACACCAAAGTCGGCTCTGGATACACTGGTTCATATGTTATTGTATACACCCCTGTCTGCTCTGGACACACTGTTTGACATGTCATTCTATGCACCCCAGTCTGCTCTGGGTACTCTGGTTCACATGTCATTGTATACACATCAGTCTGCTCTGGATACACTGGTTCACATGTCATTGTATACACCCCAGTCTGCTCTGGTTACACTGGTTCACTTGTTATTGTATACACCCCAGTCTGCACTGGATACACTGGTTCACTTGTTATTGTATACACCCCAGTCTGCTCTTGGTACACTGGTTCACTTGTTATTGTATACACCCCTGTCTGCTCTGGATACACTGGTTCACTTGTTATTGTATACACCCCAGTCTGCTCTGGATACACTGGTTCACTTGTTATTGTATACACCCCAGTCTGCTTTGGGTACACTGGTTCACTTGTTATTGTATACACCCCAGTCTGCTCTGGACACACTGGTTCACATGTTATTGTACACACCCCTGTCTGCTCTGGACACATTGGTTCACTTGTTATTGTATACACCCCAGTCTGTTCTGGGTACACTGGTTCACATGTCATTGTATACACCCAAGTCTTCTCTGGATACACTGGCTCACACGTCATTGTATACACCCCAGTTTGCTCTGGACACACTGGTTCACTTGTTATTGTATACACCCCAGTCTGCTCTGGGTACACTGGTTCACTTGTTATTGTATACACCCCAGTCTGCACTGGATACACTGGTTGACATGTCATTCCATGCATCCCAGTCTGCTCTGGATACACTGGTTCACTTGTTATTGTATACACCCCAGTCTGCTCTGGATACACTGGTTCACATGTCATTGTATACACCCCAGTCTGCTCTGGGTACACTGGTTCACTTGTTATTGTATACACCCCAGTCTGCTCTGGATACACTGGCTCACTTGTTATTGTAAACACCCCAGTCTGCTCTGGATACACTGGTTCACTTGTTATTGTATACACCCCAGTCTGCTCTGGGTACACCCCAGTCTGCTCTGGATACACTGGCTCACATGTCATTGTATACACCCCAGTCTGCTCTGGGTTCACTTGTTATTGTATACATCCCAGTCTGCACTGGATACACTGGTTGACATGTCATTCTATGCATCCAAGTCTGCTCTGGATACACTGGTTGACATGTCATTCCATGCATCCCAGACTGCTCTGGATACACTGGTTCACTTGTCATTGTATACACCCCAGTCTGCTCTGGATACACTGGTTGACATGTCATTCCATGCATCCCAGTCTGCTCTAGATTCACTGGTCCACATGTTATTGTATACACCCCAGTCTGCTCTGGATACACTGGTTCACATGTCATTGTATACACCCCAGTCTGCTCTGGTTACACTGGTTCTCTTGTTATTGTATACACCCCAGTCTGCACTGGATACACTGGTTCACTTGTTATTGTATACACCCCAGTCTGCTCTTGGTACACTGGTTCACTTGTTATTGTATACACCCCAGTCTGCTCTGGATACACTGGTTCACTTGTTATTGTATACACCCCAGTCTGCTCTGGGTACACTGGTTCACTTGTTATTGTATACACCCCAGTCTGCTCTGGACACACTGGTTCACATGTTATTGTACACACCCCAGTCTGCTCTGGACACACTGGTTCACTTGTTATTGTATACACCCCAGTCTGCTCTGGGTACACTGGTTCACATGTCATTGTATACACCCAAGTCTTCTCTGGATACACTGGCTCACACGTCATTGTATACACCCCAGCCTGCTCTGGACACACTGGTTCACTTGTTATTGTATACTCCCCAGTCTGCTCTGGGTACACTGGTTCACTTGTTATTGTATACACCCCAGTCTGCACTGGATACACTGGTTGACATGTCATTCCATGCATCCCAGTCTGCTCTGGATACACTGGTTCACTTGTTATTGTATACACCCCAGTCTGCTCTGGATACACTGGTTCACATGTCATTGTATACACCCCAGTCTGCTCTGGGTACACTGGTTCAGTTGTTATTGTATACACCCAAGCCTGCTCTGGATACACTGGCTCACATCTCATTGTATACACCCGAGTCTGCTCTGGATACACTGGTTCACATGTTATTGTATACACCCAAGTCTGCTCTGGGTACACTGGTTCACTTGTTATTGTATACATCCCAGTCTGCTCCGGATACACTGGCTCACACGTCATTGTATACACCCCAATCTGCTCTGGTTCACTTGTCATTGTATACACCCCAGTCTGCTCTGGACACACTGGTTCGCTTGTTATTGTATACACCCCAGTCTGCTCTGGATACACTGGCTCACATGTCACCGTATACACCCCAGTCTGCTCTGGGTACACTGGTTCACTTGTTATTGTATACACCCCAGTCTGCACTGGATACACTGGTTGACATGTCATTCTATGCATCCCAGTCTGCTCTGGATACACTGGTTCACTTGTTATTGTACACCCCAGTCTGCTCTGGATACACTGGTTCACTTGTTATTGTATACATCCCAGTCTGCTCTGGGTACACTGGTTGACATGTCATTCTATGCATCCCAGTCTGCTCTGGGTACACTGGCTCACATGTCATTGTACACACCCCAGTCTGCTCTGAGGACACTGGTTCACTTGTTATTGTATATACGCCAGTCTGCTCTGGGTACACTGGTTCACTTGTTATTGTATACACCCCAGTCTGCTCTGGATACACTGGTTCACATGTTATTGTACACACCCCTGTCTGCTCTGGACACACTGGTTCACTTGTTATTGTATACACCCCTGTCTGCTCTGGACACACTGATTCACTTGTTATTGTATACACCCCAGTCTGCACTGGATACACTGGTTCACTTGTTATTGTATACACCCCAGTCTGCTCTTGGTACACTGGTTCACTTGTTATTGTATACACCCCAGTCTGCTCTGGGTACACCCCAGTCTGCTCTGGATACACTGGCTCACATGTCATTGTATACACCCCAGTCTGCTCTGGGTTCACTTGTTATTGTATACACCCCAGTCTGCACTGGATACACTGGTTGACATGTCATTCTATGCATCCAAGTCTGCTCTGGATACACTGGTTGACATGTCATTCCATGCATCCCAGACTGCTCTGGATACACTGGTTCACTTGTCATTGTATACACCCCAGTCTGCTCTGGATACACTGGTTGACATGTCATTCCATGCATCCCAGTCTGCTCTAGATACACTGGTCCACATGTTATTGTATACACCCCAGTCTGCTCTGGATACACTGGTTCACATGTCATTGTATACACCCCAGTTTGCTCTGGTTACACTGGTTCACTTGTTATTGTTGTATACACCCCAGTCTGCACTGGATACACTGGTTCACTTGTTATTGTATACACCCCAGTCTGCTCTTGGTACACTGGTTCACTTGTTATTGTATACACCCCAGTCTGCTCTGGATACACTGGTTCACTTGTTATTGTATACACCCCAGTCTGCTCTGGATACACTGGTTCACTTGTTATTGTATACACCCCAGTCTGCTCTGGGTACACTGGTTCACTTGTTATTGTATACACCCCAGTCTGCTCTGGACACACTGGTTCACATGTTATTGTACACACCCCTGTCTGCTCTGGACACACTGGTTCACTTGTTATTGTATACACCCCAGTCTGCTCTGGGTACACTGGTTCACATGTCATTGTATACACCCAATTCTTCTCTGGATACACTGGCTCACACGTCATTGTATACACCCCAGCCTGCTCTGGACACACTGGTTCACTTGTTATTGTATACACCCCAGTCTGCTCTGGGTACACTGGTTCACTTGTTATTGTATACACCCCAGTCTGCACTGGATACACTGGTTGACATGTCATTCCATGCATCCCAGTCTGCTCTGGATACACTGGTTCACTTGTTATTGTATACACCCCAGTCTGCTCTGGATACACTGGTTCACATGTCATTGTATACACCCCAGTCTGCTCTGGGTACACTGGTTCACTTGTTATTGTATACACCCAAGCCTGCTCTGGATACACTGGCTCATGTCATTCTATGCACCCCAGTCTGCTCTAGATACACTGGTCCACATGTCATTGTATACACCCCAGTCTGCTCTGGTTACACTGGTTCACTTGTTATTGTATACACCCCAATCTGCACTGGATACACTGGTTCACTTTGTTATTGTATACACCCCAATCTGCTCTTGGTACACTGGTTCACATGTTTATTGTATACACCCAAATCTGCTCTGGGTACACTGGTTCACATGTTATACTGTGCACCCAAGCCTGCTCTGGATACACTGATGACATGTCATTGTATACACCCCAGTCTGCTCTGGATACACTGGTTCACTTGTTATTGTATACACCCCAGTCTGCTCTGGATACACTGGTTCACATGTTATTGTATACACCCAAGTCTGCTCTGGGTACACTGGTTCACTTGTTATTGTATACATCCCAGTCTGCTCTGGATACACTGGCTCACACGTCATTGTATACACCCCAGTCTGCTCTGGATACACTGGTTCACATGTTATTGTATACACCCAAGTCTGCTCTGGGTACACTGGTTCACTTGTTATTGTATACATCCCAGTCTGCTCCGGATACACTGGCTCACACGTCATTGTATACACCCCAATCTGCTCTGGTTCACTTGTCATTGTATACACCCCAGTCTGCTCTGGACACACTGGTTCACTTGTTATTGTATACACCCCAGTCTGCTCTGGATACACTGGCTCACATGTCACCGTATACACCCCAGACTGCTCTGGGTACACTGGTTCACTTGTTATTGTATACACCCCAGTCTGCACTGGATACACTGGTTGACATGTCATTCTATGCATCCCAGTCTGCTCTGGATACACTGGTTCACTTGTTATTGTACACCCCAGTCTGCTCTGGATACACTGGTTCACTTGTTATTGTATACATCCCAGTCTGCTCTGGGTACACTGGTTGACATGTCATTCTATGCATCCCAGTCTGCTCTGGGTACACTGGCTCACATGTCATTGTACACACCCCAGTCTGCTCTGAGGACACTGGTTCACTTGTTATTGTATATACGCCAGTCTGCTCTGGGTACACTGGTTCACTTGTTATTGTATACACCCCAGTCTGCTCTGGATACACTGGTTCACATGTTATTGTACACACCCCTGTCTGCTCTGGACACACTGGTTCACTTGTTATTGTATACACCCCTGTCTGCTCTGGACACACTGGTTCACTTGTTATTGTATACACCCCAGTCTGCACTGGATACACTGGTTCACTTGTTATTGTATACACCCCAGTCTGCTCTTGGTACACTGGTTCACTTGTTATTGTATACACCCCAGTCTGCTCTGGGTACACCCCAGTCTGCTCTGGATACACTGGCTCACATGTCATTGTATACACCCCAGTCTGCTCTGGGTTCACTTGTTATTGTATACACCCCAGTCTGCACTGGATACACTGGTTAACATGTCATTCTATGCATCCAAGTCTGCTCTGGATACACTGGTTGACATGTCATTCCATGCATCCCAGACTGCTCTGGATACACTGGTTCACTTGTCATTGTATACACCCCAGTCTGCTCTGGATACACTGGTTGACATGTCATTCCATGCATCTCAGTCTGCTCTAGATACACTGGTCCACATGTTATTGTATACACCCCAGTCTGCTCTGGATACACTGGTTCACATGTCATTGTATACACCCCAGTCTGCTCTGGTTACACTGGTTCTCTTGTTATTGTATACACCCCAGTCTGCACTGGATACACTGGTTCACTTGTTATTGTATACACCCCAGTCTGCTCTTGGTACACTGGTTCACTTGTTATTGTATACACCCCAGTCTGCTCTGGATACACTGGTTCACTTGTTATTGTATACACCCCAGTCTGCTCTGGATACACTGGTTCACTTGTTATTGTATACACCCCAGTCTGCTCTGGGTACACTGGTTCACTTGTTATTGTATACACCCCAGTCTGCTCTGGACACACTGGTTCACATGTTATTGTACACACCCCTGTCTGCTCTGGACACACTGGTTCACTTGTTATTGTATACACCCCAGTCTGCTCTGGGTACACTGGTTCACATGTCATTGTATACACCCAAGTCTTCTCTGGATACACTGGCTCACACGTCATTGTATACACCCCAGCCTGCTCTGGACACACTGGTTCACTTGTTATTGTATACACCCCAGTCTGCTCTGGATACACTGGTTCACTTGTTATTGTATACACCCCAGTCTGCACTGGATACACTGGTTCACTTGTTATTGTATACACCCCAGTCTGCTCTGGGTACACTGGTTCACTTGTTATTGTATACACCCCAGTCTGCACTGGATACACTGGTTGACATGTCATTCCATGCATCCCAGTCTGCTCTGGATACACTGGTTCACTTGTTATTGTATACACCCCAGTCTGCTCTGGATACACTGGTTCACATGTCATTGTATACACCCCAGTCTGCTCTGGGTACACTGGTTCACTTGTTATTGTATACACCCAAGCCTGCTCTGGATACACTGGCTCACATCTCATTGTATACACCCGAGTCAGCTCTGGATACACTGGTTGAAATGTCATTCTATGCACCCCAGTCTGCTCTAGATACACTGGTCCACATGTTATTGTATACACCCCAGTCTACTCTGGATACACTGGTTCACATGTCATTGTATACACCCCAGTCTGCTCTGGTTACACTGGTTCACTTGTTATTGTATACACCCCAGTCTGCACTGGATACACTGGTTCACTTGTTATTGCATACACCCCAGTCTGCTCTTGGTACACTGGTTCACTTGTTATTGTATACACCCCAGTCTGCTCTGGATACACTGGTTTACTTGTTATTGTATACACCCCAGTCTGCTCTGGGTACACTGGTTCACTTGTTATTGTATACACCCCAGTCTGCTCTGGACACACTGGTTCACATGTTATTGTACACACCCCTGTCTGCTCTGGACACACTGGTTCACTTGTTATTGTATACACCCCAGTCTGCTCTGGGTACACTGGTTCACATGTCATTGTATACACCCAAGTCTTCTCTGGATACACTGGCTCACACGTCATTGTATACACCCCAGTCTGCTCTGGACACACTGGTTCACTTGTTATTGTATACACCCCAGTCTGCACTGGATACACTGGTTGACATGTCATTTTATGCATCCCAGTCTGCTCTGGATACACTGGTTCACTTGTTATTGTATACACCCCAGTCTGCTCTGGATACACTGGTTCACATGTTATTGTATACACCCAAGTCTGCTCTGGGTACACTGGTTCACTTGTTATTGTATACATCCCAGTCTGCTCTGGATACACTGGCTCACACGTCATTGTATACACCCCAGTCTGCTCTGGATACACTGGTTCACATGTTATTGTATACACCCAAGTCTGCTCTGGGTACACTGGTTCACTTGTTATTGTATACATCCCAGTCTGCTCCGGATACACTGGCTCACACGTCATTGTATACACCCCAATCTGCTCTGGTTCACTTGTCATTGTATACACCCCAGTCTGCTCTGGACACACTGGTTCACTTGTTATTGTATACACCCCAGTCTGCTCTGGATACACTGGCTCACATGTCACTGTATACACCCCAGTCTGCTCTGGGTACACCGATTCACTTGTTATTGTATACACCCCAGTCTGCACTGGATACACTGGTTGACATGTCATTCTATGCATCCCAGTCTGCTCTGGGTAGACTGGCTCACATGTCATTGTACACACCCCAGTCTGCTCTGAGGACACTGGTTCACTTGTTATTGTATATACCCAAGTCTGCTGTGGATACACTGGTTCACTTGTTATTGTATCCACCCCAGTCTGCTCTGGGTACACTGGTTCACTTGTTATTGTATACACCCCAGTCTGCTCTGGATACACTGGTTCACATGTTATTGTACACACCCCTGTCTGCTCTGGACACACTGGTTCACTTGTTATTGTATACACCTCTGTCTGCTCTGGACACACTGGTTCACTTGTTATTGTATACACCCCAGTCTGCTCTGGGTACACTGGCTCACAAGTCATTGTATACACCCAAGTCTGCTCTGGGTACACTGGTTCACATGTCATTGTATACACCCAAGTCTTCTCTGGATACACTGGCTCACATGTTATAGTGTACACATCAGTCTGCTCTGGATACACTGGTTCACATGTTATTGTATACACCAAAGTCTGCTCTGGACACACTGGTTCACATGTCATTGTATACACCCAAGTCTTCTCTGGATACACTGGCTCACATGTTATAGTGTACACATCAGTCTGCTCTGGATACACTGGTTCACATGTTATTGTACACACCCCTGTCTGCTCTGGACACACTGGTTCACATGTTATTGTATACACCCCTGTCTGCTCTGGATACACTGGTTGACATAACATTGTATTCACCCAAGTCTGCTCTGGATACACTGGCTCACAAGTCATTGTATACTCCCGCGTTTGGTCTGGATACACTGGCTCACATGTCATTGTATACACCCCTGTCTGCTCTGGACACACTGGTTCACATGTTATTGTATACACCCAAGTCTGCTCTGGGTACACTGGTTCACATGTTATTGTATACACCCAAGTCTGCTCTGGGTACACTGGTTCACATGTTATAGTGAGCACCCAAGCCTGCTCTGGATACACTGGCTCACATGTCATTGTATACACCAAAGTCTGCTATGGATACACTGGCTCACATGTCATTGTATACACCCGAGTCTGCTCTGGATACACTGGTCCACATGTCATTGTATACACCCAAGTCTGCTCTGGATACACTGGCTCACATGTCATTGTATACACCAAAGTCTGCTCTGGATACACTGGTTCATATGTTATTGTATACACCCCTGTCTGCTCTGGATACACTGGTTTACTTGTTATTCTCTACACCCCAGTCTGCTCTGGATACACTGGCTCACACGTCATTGTATACACCCCAATCTGCTCTGGATCACTTGTCATTGAATACACCCCATTCTGCTCTGGACACACTGGATCACTTGTTATTGCATATACCCAATTCTGCTGTGGATACACTGGTTCACTTGTTATTGTATACACTCCATTCTGCTCTGGGTACACTGGATCACAAGTCATTGTATACACCCAAGTCTGCTCTGGCTACACTGGATCACATGTCACTGTATACACTCAAGTCTTCTCTGGATACACTGGCTCACATGTTATAGTGTACACATCAGGCTGCTCTGGATACACTGATTCACATGTTATTGTATTCACCCCTGTCTGCTCTGGACACACTGGTTCACTTGTTATTGTATACACCCCAGTCTGCTCTGGGTACACTGGCTCACAAGTCATTGTATACACCCAAGTCTGCTCTGGGTACACTGGTTCACATGTCATTGTATACACCCAAGTCTTCTCTGGATACACTGGCTCACATGTTATAGTGTACACATCAGGCTGCTCTGGATACACTGGTTCACATGTTATTGTATTCACCCCTGTCTGCTCTGGACACACTGGTTCACATGTTATTGTATACACCCCTGTCTGCTCTGGATACACTGGTTGACATAACATTGTATTCACCCAAGTCTGCTCTGGATACACTGGCTCACAAGTCATTGTATACACCAAAGTCTGCTATGGATACACTGGCTCACATGTCATTGTATACACCCGAGTCTGCTCTGGATACACTGGTTGAAATGTCATTCTATGCACCCCAGTCTGCTCTGGGTACACTGGTTCACATGTTATTGTATACACCCAAGTCTGCTCTGGATACACTGGTTCACATGTTATAGTGTGCACCCAAGCCTGCTCTGGATACACTGGCTCACATGTCATTGTATACACCAAAGTCTGCTATGGATACACTGGCTCACATGTCATTGTATACACCCGAGTCTGCTCTGGATACACTGGTCCACATGTCATTGTATACACCAAAGTCTGCTCTGGATACACTGGCTCACATGTCATTGTATACACCCGAGTCTGCTCTGGATACACTGGTTGAAATGTCATTCTATGCACCCCAGTCTGCTGTGGATACACTGGCTCACATGTCATTGTATACACCCAAGTCTGCTCTGGGTACAGCGGTTCACATGTTATTGTATACACCAAAGTTTGCTCTGGATACACTGGTTCATATGTTATTGTATACACCCCTGTCTGCTCTGGACACACTGTTTGACATGTCATTCTATGCACCCCAGTCTGCTCTGGCTACTCTGGTTCACATGTCATTGTATACACATCAGTCTGCTCTGGATACACTGGTTTACTTGTTATTGTATACACCCCAGTCTGCTCTGGATACACTGGTTCACACGTCATTGTATACACCCCAATCTGCTCTGGTTCACTTGTCATTGTATACACCCCAGTCTGCTCTGGACACACTGGTTCAATTGTTATTGTATACACCGCAGTCTGCTCTGGATACACTGGCTCACATGTCACTGTATACACCCCAGTCTGCTCTGGGTACACTGGTTCACTTGTTATTGTATACACCCCAGTCTGCACTGGATACACTGGTTGACATGTCATGCTATGCATCCCAGTCTGCTCTGGATACACTGGTTCACTTGTTATTATATACACCCCAGTCTGCTCTGGATACACTGGTTCACTTGTTATTGTATACATCCCAGTCTGCTCTGGGTACACTGGTTGACATGTCATTCTATGCATCCCAGTCTGCTCTGGGTACACTGGCTCACATGTCATTGTACACACCCCAGTCTGCTCTGACGACACTGGTTCACTTGTTATTGTATATACCCAAGTCTGCTGTGGATACACTGGTTCACTTGTTATTGTATACACCCCAGTCTGCTCTGGGTACACTGGTTCACTTGTTATTGTATACACCCCAGTCTGCTCTGGATACACTGGGTCACATGTTATTGTACACACCCCTGTCTGCTCTGGACACACTGGTTCACTTGTTATTGTATACACTCCAGTCTGCTCTGGGTACACTGGCTCACAAGTCATTGTATACACCCAAGTCTGCTCTGGGTACACTGGTTCACATGTCATTGTATACACCCAAGTCTTCTCTGGATACACTGGCTCACATGTTATAGTGTACACATCAGGCTGCTCTGGATACACTGGTTCACATGTTATTGTATTCACCAAAGTCTGCTCTGGACACACTGGTTCACATGTCATTGTATACACCCAAGTCTTCTCTGGATACACTGGCTCACATGTTATAGTGTACACATCAGTCTGCTCTGGATACACTGGTTCACATGTTATTGTACACACCCCTGTCTGCTCTGGACACACTGGTTCACATGTTATTGTATACACCCCTGTCTGCTCTGGATACACTGGTTGACATAACATTGTATTCACCCAAGTCTGCTCTGGATACACTGGCTCACAAGTCATTGTATACTCCCGCGTTTGGTCTGGATACACTGGCTCACATGTCATTGTATACACCCCTGTCTGCTCTGGACACACTGGTTCACATGTTATTGTATACACCCAAGTCTGCTCTGGGTACACTGGTTCACATGTTATTGTATACACCCCAGTCTGCTCTGAGGACACTGGTTCACTTGTTATTGTATATACCCAAGTCTGCTGTGGATACACTGGTTCACTTGTTATTGTATACACCCGAGTCTGCTCTGGATACACTGGTCCACATGTCATTGTATACACCCAAGTCTGCTCTGGATACACTGGCTCACATGTCATTGTATACACCAAAGTCTGCTCTGGATACACTGGCTCACATGTCATTGTATACACCCGAGTCTGCTCTGGATACACTGGTTGAAATGTCATTCTATGCACCCCAGTCTGCTGTGGATACACTGGCTCACATGTCATTGTATACACCCAAGTCTGCTCTGGGTACAGCGGTTCACATGTTATTGTATACACCAAAGTCTGCTCTGGATACACTGGTTCCTATGTTATTGTATACACCCCTGTCTGCTCTGGACACACTGGTTCACATGTCATTCTATGCACCCCAGTCTGCTTTGGGTACTCTGGTTCACATGTCATTGTATACACATCAGTCTGCTCTGGATACACTGGTTTACTTGTTATTGTATACACCCCAGTCTGCTCTGGATACACTGGTTCACATGTTATTGTATACACCCCTGTCTGCTCTGGATACACTGGTTCACATGTCATTGTATACACCCGAGTCAGCTCTGGGTACACTGGTTCACATGTCATTGTATACACCCAAGTCTGCTCTGGATACACTGGTTGATATGTCATTCTATGCACCCCAGTCTGCTCTGGGTACACTGGTTCACATTCATTGTATACACCCTAGTCTTCTCTGGATACACCCCTGTCTGCTCTGGACACACTGGTTGACATGTCATTCTATGGACCCCAGTCTGCTCTGGATACACTGGTTCACTTGTTATTGTATACACCCCAGTCTGCTCTAGATACACTGGTTTACTTGTTATTGTATACACCCCAGTCTTCTCTGGACACACTGGTTCACTTGTTATTGTATACACCCGAGTCAGCTCTGGGTACACTGGCTCACATGTCATTGTATACACCCAAGTCTGCTCTGGATACACTGGTTGATATGTCATTCTATGCACCCCAGTCTGCTCTGGGTACACTGGTTCACATGTCATTGTATACACCCCAGTCTGCTCTGGGTACACTGGTTCACTTGTTATTGTATACACCCCAGTCTGCATGGATACACTGGTTGGCATGTCATTCTATTCATCCCAGTCTGCTCTGGATACACTGGTTCACTTGTTATTGTATACACCCCAGTCTGCTCTGGATACACTGATTCACTTGTTATTCTATACATCCCAGTCTGCTCTGGGTACACTGGTTGACATGTCATTCTATGCATCCCAGTCTGCTCTGGGTACACTGGCTCACATGTCATTGTACACACCCCAGTCTGCTCTGAGGACACTGGTTCACTTGTTATTGTATATACCCAAGTCTGCTGTGGATACACTGGTTCACTTGTTATTGTATACACCCCAGTCTGCTCTGGGTACACTGGTTCACTTGTTATTGTATACACCCCAGACTGCTCTGGATACACTGGTTCACATGTTATTGTACACACCCCTGTCTGCTCTGGACACACTGGTTCACTTGTTATTGTATACACCCCTGTCTGCTCTGGACACACTGGTTCACTTGTTATTGTATACACCCCAGTCTGCTCTGGGTACACTGGCTCACAAGTCATTGTATACACCCAAGTCTGCTCTGGGTACACTGGTTCACATGTCATTGTATACACCCAAGTCTTCTCTGGATACACTGGCTCACATGTTATAGTGTACACATCAGTCTGCTCTGGATACACTGGTTTACTTGTTATTGTATACACCCCAGTCTGCTCTTGATACACTGGCTCACACGTCATTGTATACACCCCAATCTGCTCTGGTTCACTTGTCATTGTATACACCCCAGTCTGCTCTGGACACACTGGTTCACTTGTTATTTGTATACACCACAGTCTGCTCTGGATACACTGGCTCACATGTCACTGTATACACCCCAGTCTGCTCTGGGTACACTGGTTCACTTGTTATTGTATACACCCCAGTCTGCACTGGATACACTGGTTGATATGTCATTCTATGCATCCCAGTCTGCTCTGGATACACTGGTTCACTTGTTATTGTATACACCTCAGTCTGCTCTGGATACACTGGTTCACTTGTTATTGTATACATCCCAGTCTGCTCTGGGTACACTGGTTGACATGTCATTCTATGCATCCCAGTCTGCTCTGGGTACACTGGTTCACATGTCATTGTATACACATCAGTCTGCTCTGGATACACTGGTTTACTTGTTATTGTATACACCCCAGTCTGCTCTGGATACACTGGCTCACACGTCATTGTATACACCCCAATCTGCTCTGGTTCACTTGTCATTGTATACACCCCAGTCTGCTCTGGACACACTGGTTCACTTGTTATTGTATACACCGCAGTCTGCTCTGGATACACTGGCTCACATGTCACTGTATACACCCCAGTCTGCTCTGGGTACACTGGTTCACTTGTTATTGTATACACCCCAGTCTGCACTGGATACACTGGTTGACATGTCATTCTATGCATCCCAGTCTGCTCTGGATACACTGGTTCACTTGTTATTGTATACACCCCAGTCTGCTCTGGATACACTGGTTCACTTGTTATTGTATACATCCCAGTCTGCTCTGGGTACACTGGTTGACATGTCATTCTATGCATCCCAGTCTGCTCTGGGTACACTGGCTCACATGTCATTGTACACACCCCAGTCTGCTCTGAGGACAATGGTTCACTTGTTATTGTATATACCCAATTCTGCTGTGGATACACTGGTTCACTTGTTATTGTATACACCCCAGTCTGCTCTGGGTACACTGGTTCACTTGTTATTGTATACACCCCAGTCTGCTCTGGATACACTGGTTCACATGTTATTGTACACACCCCTGTCTGCTCTGGACACACTGGTTCACTTGTTATTGTATACACCCCTGTCTGCTCTGGACACACTGGTTCACTTGTTATTGTATACACCCCAGTCTGCTCTGGGTACACTGGCTCACAAGTCATTGTATACACCCAAGTCTGCTCTGGGTACACTGGTTCACATGTCATTGTATACACCCAAGTCTTCTCTGGATACACTGGCTCACATGTTATAGTGCACACATCAGTCTGCTCTGGATACACTGGTTCACATATTATTGTATACACCAAAGTCTGCTCTGGACACACTGGTTCACATGTCATTGTATACACCCAAGTCTTCTCTGGATACACTGGCTCACATGTTATAGTGTACACATCAGTCTGCTCTGGATACACTGGTTCACATGTTATTGTATACACCCAAGTCTGCTCTGGGTACACTGGTTCACTTGTTATTGTATACATCCCAGTCTGCTCTGGATACACTGGCTCACACGTCATTGTATACACCCCAATCTGCTCTGGTTCACTTGTCATTGTATACACCCCAGTCTGCTCTGGACACACTGGTTCACTTGTTATTGTATACACCCCAGTCTGCACTGGATACACTGGTTGACATGTCATTCTATGCATCCCAGTCTGCTCTGGATACACTGGTTCACTTGTTATTGTATACACCCCAGTCTGCTCTGGATACACTGGTTCAGTTGTTATTGTATACATCCCAGTCTGCTCTGGGTACACTGGTTGACATGTCATTCTATGCATCCCAGTCTGCTCTGGGTACACTGGCTCACATGTCATTGTACACACCCCAGTCTGCTCTGAGGACACTGGTTCACTTGTTATTGTATATACCCAAGTCTGCTGTGGATACACTGGTTCACTTGTTATTGTATACACCCCAGTCTGCTCTGGGTACACTGGTTCACTTGTTATTGTATACACCCCAGTCTGCTCTGGATACACTGGTTCACATGTTATTGTACACACCCCTGTCTGCTCTGGACACACTGGTTCACTTGTTATTGTATACACCCCTGTCTGCTCTGGACACACTGGTTCACTTGTTATTGTATACACCCCAGTCTGCTCTGGGTACACTGGCTCACAAGTCATTGTATACACCCAAGTCTGCTCTGGGTACACTGGTTCACATGTTATTGTATACACCCAAGTCTTCTCTGGATACACTGGCTCACATGTTATAGTGTACACATCAGTCTGCTCTGGATACACTGGTTCACATATTATTGTATACACCAAAGTCTGCTCTGGACACACTGGTTCACATGTCATTGTATACACCCAAGTCTTCTCTGGATACACTGGCTCACTTGTTATAGTGTACACATCAGTCTGCTCTGGATACACTGGTTCACATGTTATTGTATACACCCAAGTCTGCTCTGGGTACACTGGTTCACTTGTTATTGTATACATCCCAGTCTGCTCTGGATACACTGGCTCACACGTCATTGTATACACCCCAATCTGCTCTGGTTCACTTGTCATTGTATACACCCCAGTCTGCTCTGGACACACTGGTTCACTTGTTATTGTATACACCCCAGTCTGCACTGGATACACTGGTTGACATGTCATTCTATGCATCCCAGTCTGCTCTGGATACACTGGTTCACTTGTTATTGTATACACCCCAGTCTGCTCTGGATACACTGGTTCACTTGTTATTGTATACATCCCAGTCTGCTCTGGGTACACTGGTTGACATGTCATTCTATGCATCCCAGTCTGCTCTGGGTACACTGGCTCACATGTCATTGTACACACCCCAGTCTGCTCTGAGGACACTGGTTCACTTGTTATTGTATATACCCAAGTCTGCTGTGGATACACTGGTTCACTTGTTATTGTATACACCCCAGTCTGCTCTGGGTACACTGGTTCACTTGTTATTGTATACACCCCAGACTGCTCTGGATACACTGGTTCACATGTTATTGTACACACCCCTGTCTGCTCTGGACACACTGGTTCACTTGTTATTGTATACACCCCTGTCTGCTCTGGACACACTGGTTCACTTGTTATTGTATACACCCCAGTCTGCTCTGGGTACACTGGCTCACAAGTCATTGTATACACCCAAGTCTGCTCTGGGTACACTGGTTCACATGTCATTGTATACACCCAAGTCTTCTCTGGATACACTGGCTCACATGTTATAGTGTACACATCAGTCTGCTCTGGATACACTGGTTCACATGTTATTGTATACACCAAAGTCTGCTCTGGACACACTGGTTCACATGTCATTGTATACACCCAAGTCTTCTCTGGATACACTGGCTCACATGTTATAGTGTACACATCAGTCTGCTCTGGATACACTGGTTCACATGTTATTGTACACACCCCTGTCTGCTCTGGACACACTGGTTCACATGTTATTGTATACACCCCAGTCTGCTCTGGATACACTGGTTGACATAACATTGTATTCACCCAAGTCTGCTCTCGATACACTGGCTCACAAGTCATTGTATACTCCCGCGTTTGGTCTGGATACACTGGGTCACATGTCATTGTATACACCCCTGTCTGCTCTGGACACACTGGTTCAACATAGTTATTGTATACACCCAAGTCTGCTCTGGGTACACTGGTTCACATGTTATTGTATACACCCAAGTCTGCTCTGGGTACACTGGTTCACATGTTATAGTGTGCACCCAAGCCTGCTCTAGATACACTGGCTCACATGTCATTGTATACACCAAAGTCTGCTATGGATACACTGGCTCACATGTCATTGTATACACCCGAGTCTGCTCTGGATACACTGGTCCACATGTCATTGTATACACCCAAGTCTGCTGTGGATACACTGGCTCACATGTCATTGTATACACCAAAGTCTGCTCTGGATACACTGGCTCACATGTCATTGTATACACCCGAGTCTGCTCTGGATACACTGGTTGAAATGTCATTCTATGCACCCCAGTCTGCTGTGGATACACTGGCTCACATGTCATCGTATACACCCAAGTCTGCTCTGGGTACAGCGGTTCACATGTTATTGTATACACCAAAGTCGGCTCTGGATACACTGGTTCATATGTTATTGTATACACCCCTGTCTGCTCTGGACACACTGTTTGACATGTCATTCTATGCACCCCAGTCTGCTCTGGGTACTCTGGTTCACATGTCATTGTATACACATCAGTCTGCTCTGGATACACTGGTTCACATGTCATTGTATACACCCCAGTCTGCTCTGGTTACACTGGTTCACTTGTTATTGTATACACCCCAGTCTGCACTGGATACACTGGTTCACTTGTTATTGTATACACCCCAGTCTGCTCTTGGTACACTGGTTCACTTGTTATTGTATACACCCCTGTCTGCTCTGGATACACTGGTTCACTTGTTATTGTATACACCCCAGTCTGCTCTGGATACACTGGTTCACTTGTTATTGTATACACCCCAGTCTGCTCTGGTTACACTGGTTCACTTGTTATTGTATACACCCCAGTCTGCACTGGATACACTGGTTCACTTGTTATTGTATACACCCCAGTCTGCTCTTGGTACACTGGTTCACTTGTTATTGTATACACCCCTGTCTGCTCTGGACACACTGGTTCACTTGTTATTGTATACACCCCAGTCTGCTCTGGGTACACTGGTTCACATGTCATTGTATACACCCAAGTCTTCTCTGGATACACTGGCTCACACGTCATTGTATACACCCCTGTCTGCTCTGGACACACTGGTTCACATGTTATTGTATACACCCAAGTCTGCTCTGGGTACACTGGATCACATGTTATAGTGTGCACCCAAGCCTGCTCTGGATACACTGGCTCACATGTCATTGTATACACCAAAGTCTGCTATGGATACACTGGCTCACATGTCATTGTATACACCCGAGTCTGCTCTGGATACACTGGTCCACATGTCATTGTATACACCCAAGTCTGCTGTGGATACACTGGCTCACATGTCATTGTATACACCAAAGTCTGCTCTGGATACACTGGCTCACATGTTATTGTATACACCCAAGTCTGCTCTGGGTACACTGGTTCACATGTTATAGTGTGCACCCAAGCCTGCTCTGGATACACTGGCTCACATGTCATTGTATACACCAAAGTCTGCTATGGATACACTGGCTCACATGTCATTGTATACACGCGAGTCTGCTCTGGATACACTGGTCCACATGTCATTGTATACACCCAAGTCTGCTCTGGGTACACTGGTTCACTTGTTATTGTATACATCCCAGTCTGCTCCGGATACACTGGCTCACACGTCATTGTATACACCCCAATCTGCTCTGGTTCACTTGTCATTGTATACACCCCAGTCTGCTCTGGACACACTGGTTCACTTGTTATTGTATACACCCCAGTCTGCTCTGGATACACTGGCTCACATGTCACCGTATACACCCCAGTCTGCTCTGGGTACACTGGTTCACTTGTTATTGTATACACCCCAGTCTGCACTGGATACACTGGTTGACATGTCATTCTATGCATCCCAGTCTGCTCTGAATACACTGGTTCACTTGTTATTGTACACCCCAGTCTGCTCTGGATACACTGGTTCACTTGTTATTGTATACATCCCAGTCTGCTCTGGGTACACTGGTTGACATGTCATTCTATGCATCCCAGTCTGCTCTGGGTACACTGGCTCACATGTCATTGTACACACCCCAGTCTGCTCTGAGGACACTGGTTCACTTGTTATTGTATATACGCCAGTCTGCTCTGGGTACACTGGTTCACTTGTTATTGTATACACCCCAGTCTGCTCTGGATACACTGGTTCACATGTTATTGTACACACCCCAGTCTGCTCTGGACGACACTGGTTCACTTGTTATTGTATACACCCCAATTTGCTCTGGACACACTGGTTCACATGTTATTGTACACACCCCTGTCTGCTCTGGACACACTGGTTCACTTGTTATTGTATACACCCCAGTCTGCTCTGGGTACACTGGTTCACATGTCATTGTATACACCCAAGTCTTCTCTGGATACACTGGCTCACACGTCATTGTATACACTCCAGTCTGCTCTGGACACACTGGTTCACTTGTTAGTGTATACACCCCAGTCTGCTCTGGGTACACTGGTTCACTTGTTATTGTATACACCCCAGTCTGCACTGGATACACTGGTTGACATGTCATTCCATGCATCCCAGTCTGCTCTGGATACACTGGTTCACTTGTTATTGTATACACCCCAGTCTGCTCTGGATACACTGGTTCACATGTCATTGTATACACCCCAGTCTGCTCTGGGTACACTGGTTCACTTGTTATTGTATACACCCAAGCCTGCTCTGGATACACTGGCTCACATCTCATTGTATACACCCGAGTCAGCTCTGGATACACTGGTTTAAATGTCATTCTATGCACCCCAGTCTGCTCTAGATACACTGGTCCACATGTTATTGTATACACCCCAGTCTGCTCTGGATACACTGGTTCACATGTCATTGTATACACCCCAGTCTGCTCTGGTTACACTGGTTCACTTGTTATTGTATACACCCCAGTCTGCACTGGATACACTGGTTCACTTGTTATTGTATACACCCCAGTCTGCTCTTGGTACACTGGTTCACTTGTTATTGTATACACCCCAGTCTGCTCTGGATACACTGGTTCACTTGTTATTGTATACACCCCAGTCTGCTCTGGATACACTGGTTCACTTGTTATTGTATACACCCCAGTCTGCTCTGGGTACACTGGTTCACTTGTTATTGTATACACCCCAGTCTGCTCTGGATAAACTGGTTCACTTGTTATTGTATACACCCCAGTCTGCTCTGGATACACAGAGTATCACTTGTTATTGTATACACCCCAGTCTGCTCTGGGTACACTGGTTCACTTGTTATTGTATACACCCCAGTCTGCTCTGGACACACTGGTTCACATGTTATTGTACACACCCCTGTCTGCTCTGGACACACTGGTTCACTTGCTATTGTATACACCCCAGTCTGTTCTGGGTACACTGGTTCACATGTCATTGTATACACCCAAGTCTTCTCTGGATACACTGGCTCACACGTCATTGTATACACCCCCAGTCTGCTCTGGACACACTGGTTCACTTGTTATTGTATACACCTCAGTCTGCTCTGGGTACAATGGTTCACTTGTTATTGTATACACCCCAGTCTGCACTGGATACACTGGTTCACATGTCATTCCATGCATCCCAGTCTGCTCTGGATACACTGGTTCACTTGTTATTGTATACACCCCAGTCTGCTCTGGATACACTGGTTCACATGTCATTGTATACACCCCAGTCTGCTCTGGGTACACTGGTTCACTTGTTATTGTATACACCCAAGCCTGCTCCGGATACACTGGCTCACATCTCATTGTATACACCCGAGTCAGCTCTGGATACACTGGTTGAAATGTCATTGTATACACCCCAGTCTGCTCTGGATACACTGGTTCACATGTCATTGTATACACCCCAGTCTGCTCTGGTTACACTGGTTCACTTGTTATTGTATACACCCCAGTCTGCACTGGATACACTGGTTCACTTGTTATTGTATACACCCCAGTCTGCTCTTGGTACACTGGTTCACTTGTTATTGTATACACCCCAGTCTGCTCTGGATACACTGGTTCACTTGTTATTGTATACACCCCAGTCTGCTCTGGATACACTGGTTCACTTGTTATTGTATACACCCCAGTCTGCTCTGGGTACACTGGTTCACTTGTTATTGTATACACCCCAGTCTGCTCTGGACACACTGGTTCACATGTTATTGTACACACCCCTGTCTGCTCTGGACACACTGGTTCACTTGTTATTGTATACACCCCAGTCTGCTCTGGGTACACTGGTTCACATGTCATTGTATACACCCAAGTCTTCTCTGGATACACTGGCTCACACGTCATTGTATACACCCGAGTCTGCTCTGGATACACTGGTCCACATGTCATTGTATACACCCAAGTCTGCTCTGGATACACTGGCTCACATGTCATTGTATACACCAAAGTCTGCTCTGGATACACTGGCTCACATGTCATTGTATACACCCGAGTCTGCTCTGGATACACTGGTTGAAATGTCATTCTATGCACCCCAGTCTGCTGTGGATACACTGGCTCACATGTCATTGTATACACCCAAGTCTGCTCTGGGTACAGCGGTTCACATGTTATTGTATACACCAAAGTCTGCTCTGGATACACTGGTTCATATGTTATTGTATACACCCCTGTCTGCTCTGGACACACTGGTTCACATGTTATTGTACACACCCCTGTCTGCTCTGGACACACTGGTTCACTTGTTATTGTATACACCCCAGTCTGCTCTGGGTACACTGGTTCACATGTCATTGTATACACCCAAGTCTTCTCTGGATACACTGGCTCACACGTCATTGTATACACTCCAGTCTGCTCTGGACACACTGGTTCACTTTTTAGTGTATACACCCCAGTCTGCTCTGGGTACACTGGTTCACTTGTTATTGTATACACCCCAGTCTGCACTGGATACACTGGTTGACATGTCATTCCATGCATCCCAGTCTGCTCTGGATACACTGGTTCACTTGTTATTGTATACACCCCAGTCTGCTCTGGATACACTGGTTCACATGTCATTGTATACACCCCAGTCTGCTCTGGTTACACTGGTTCACTTGTTATTGTATACACCCCAGTCTGCACTGGATACACTGGTTCACTTGTTATTGTATACACCCCTGTCTGCTCTGGATACACTGGTTCACTTGTTATTGTATACACCCCAGTCTGCTCTGGATACACTGGTTCACTTGTTATTGTATACACCCCAGTCTGCTCTGGATACACTGGTTCACTTGTTATTGTATACACCCCAGTCTGCTCTGGGTACACTGGTTCACTTGTTATTGTATACACCCCAGTCTGCTCTGGACACACTGGTTCACATGTTATTGTACACACCCCTGTCTGCTCTGGACACACCCCTGTCTGCTCTGGACACACTGGTTCACTTGCTATTGTATACACCCCAGTCTGTTCTGGGTACACTGGTTCACATGTCATTGTATACACCCAAGTCTTCTCTGGATACACTGGCTCACACGTCATTGTATACACCCCAGTCTGCTCTGGACACACTGGTTCACTTGTTATTGTATACACCCCAGTCTGCTCTGGGTACAATGGTTCACTTGTTGTTGTATACACCCCAGTCTGCACTGGATACACTGGTTGACATGTCATTCCATGCATCCCAGTCTGCTCTGGATACACTGGTTCACTTGTTATTGTATACACCCCAGTCTGCTCTGGATACACTGGTTCACATGTCATTGTATACACCCCAGTCTGCTCTGGGTACACTGGTTCACTTGTTATTGTATACACCCAAGCCTGCTCTGGATACACTGGCTCACATCTCATTGTATACACCCGAGTCAGCTCTGGATACACTGGTTGAAATGTCATTGTATACACCCCAGTCTGCTCTGGATACACTGGTTTACATGTCATTGTATACACCCCAGTCTGCTCTGGTTACACTGGTTCACTTGTTATTGTATACACCCCAGTCTGCACTGGATACACTGGTTCACTTGTTATTGTATACACCCCAGTCTGCTCTTGGTACACTGGTTCACTTGTTATTGTATACACCCCAGTCTGCTCTGGATACACTGGTTCACTTGTTATTGTATACACCCCAGTCTGCTCTGGATACACTGGTTCACTTGTTATTGTATACACCCCAGTCTGCTCTGGGTACACTGGTTCACTTGTTATTGTATACACCCCAGTCTGCTCTGGACACACTGGTTCACATGTTATTGTACACACCCCAGTCTGCTCTGGATACACTGGTTCACTTGTTATTGTATACACCCCAGTCTGCTCTGGGTACACTGGTTATTGTATACACCCCAGTCTGCTCTGGACACACTGGTTCACATGTTATTGTTCACACCCCTGTCTGCTCTGGACACACTGGTTCACATGTTATTGTACACACCCCTGTCTGCTCTGGACACACTGGTTCACTTGTTATTGTATACACCCCAGTCTGCTCTGGGTACACTGGTTCACATGTCATTGTTTACACCCAAGTCTTCACTGGATACACTGGCTCACACGTCATTGTATACACCCCAGTCTGCTCTGGACACACTGGTTCACTTGTTATTGTATACACCCCAGTCTGCTCTGGGTACACTGGTTCACTTGTTATTGTATACACCCCAGTCTGCACTGGATACACTGGTTGACATGTCATTCTATGCATCCCAGTCTGCTCTGGATACACTGGTTCACATGTCATTGTATACACCCCAGTCTGCTCTGGGTACACTGGTTCACTTGTTATTGTATACACCCCAGTCTGCACTGGATACACTGGTTGACATGTCATTCTATGCATCCCAGTCTGCTCTGGATACACTGGTTCACTTGTTATTGTATACACCCCAGTCTGCTCTGGATACACTGGTTCACATGTTATTGTATACACCCAAGTCTGCTCTGGGTACACTGGTTCACTTGTTATTGTATACATCCCAGTCTGCTCTGGATACACTGGCTCACACGTCATTGTAGACACCCCAATCTGCTCTGGTTCACTTGTCATTGTATACACCCCAGTCTGCTCTGGACACACTGGTTCACTTGTTATTGTATACACCCCAGTCTGCTCTGGATACACTGGCTCACATGTCACTGTATACACCCCAGTCTGCTCTGGGTACACCGATTCACTTGTTATTGTATACACCCCAGTCTGCACTGGATACACTGGTTGACATGTCATTCTATGCATCCCAGTCTGCTCTGGGTAGACTGGTTCACATGTCATTGTATACACCCAAGTCTTCTCTGGATACACTGGCTCACACGTCATTGTATACACCCCAGTCTGCTCTGGACACACTGGTTCACTTGTTATTGTATACACCCCAGTCTGCTCTGGGTACACCGGTTCACTTGTTATTGTATACGCCCCAGTCTGCACTGGATACACTGGTTGACATGTCATTCTATGCATCCCAGTCTGCTCTGGATACACTGGTTCACATGTCATTGTATACACCCCAGTCTGCTCTGGGTACACTGGTTCACATGTTATTGTATACACCCCAGTCTGCACTGGATACACTGGTTGACATGTCATTCTATGCATCCCAGTCTGCTCTGGATACACTGGCTCACACGTCATTGTATACACCCCAGTCTGCTCTGGATACACTGGTTCACATGTTATTGTATACACCCAAGTCTGCTCTGGGTACACTGGTTCACTTGTTATTGTGTACATCCCAGTCTGCTCCGGATACACTGGCTCACACGTCATTGTATACACCCCAATCTGCTCTGGTTCACTTGTCATTGTATACATCCCAGTCTGCTCTGGATACACTGGTTCACTTGTTATTGTATACACCCCAGTCTGCTCTGGATACACTGGCTCACATGTCACTGTATACACCCCAGTCTGCTCTGGGTACACTGGTTCACTTGTTATTGTATACACCCCAGTCTGCACTGGATACACTGGTTGACATGTCATTCTATGCATCCCAGTCTGCTCTGGATACACTGGTTCACTTGTTATTGTATACACCCCAGTCTGCTCTGAATACACTGGTTCACTTGTTATTGTATACATCCCAGTCTGCTCCGGGTACACTGGTTGACATGTCATTCTATGCATCCCAGTCTGCTCTGGGTACACTGGCTCACATGTCATTGTACACACCCCAGTCTGCTCTGAGGACACTGGTTCACTTGTTATTGTATATACCCAAGTCTGCTGTTGATACACTGGTTCACTTGTTATTGTATACACCCCAGTCTGCTCTGGGTACACTGGTTCACTTGTTATTGTATACACCCCAGTCTGCTCTGGATACACTGGTTCACATGTTATTGTACACACCCCTGTCTGCTCTGGACACACTGGTTCACTTGTTATTGTATACACCCCTGTCTGCTCTGGACACACTGGTTCACTTGTTATTGTATACACCCCAGTCTGCTCTGGGTACACTGGCTCACAAGTCATTGTATACACCCTGTCTGCTCTGGGTACACTGGTTCACATGTCATTGTATACACCCAAGTCTTCTCTGGATACACTGGCTCACATGTTATAGTGTACACATCAGTCTGCTCTGGATACACTGGTTCACATGTTATTGTACACACCCCTGTCTGCTCTGGACACACTGGTTCACTTGTTATTGTATACACCCCAGTCTACTCTGGGTACACTGGTTCACATGTCATTGTATACACTCAAGTCTTCTCTGGATACACTGGCTCACACGTCATTGTATACACCCCAGTCTGCTCTGGACACACTGGTTCACTTGTTATTGTATACACCCCAGTCTGCTCTGGGTACACTGGTTCACTTGTTATTGTATACACCCCAGTCTGCACTGGATACACTGGATGACATGTCATTCTATGCATCCCAGTCTGCTCTGGATACACTGGTTCACATGTCATTGTATACACCCCAGTCTGCTCTGGGTACACTGGTTCACTTGTTATTGTATACACCCCAGTCTGCACTGGATACACTGGTTGACATGTCATTCTATGCATCCCAGTCTGCTCTGGATACGCTGGTTCACTTGTTATTGTATACACCCCAGTCTGCTCTGGATACACTGGTTCACATGTTATTGTATACACCCAAGTCTGCTCTGGGTACACTGGTTCACTTGTTATTGTATACATCCCAGTCTGCTCTGGATACCTGGCTCACACGTCATTGTATACACCCCAGTCTGCTCTGGATACACTGGTTCACATGTTATTGTATACACCCAAGTCTGCTCTGGGTACACTGGTTCACTTGTTATTGTATACATCCCAGTCTGCTCCGGATACACTGGCTCACACGTCATTGTATACACCCCAATCTACTCTGGTTCACTTGTCATTGTATACACCCCAGTCTGCTCTGGACACACTGGTTCACTTGTTATTGTATACACCCCAGTCTGCTCTGGATACACTGGCTCACATGTCACTGTATACATCCCAGTCTGCTCTGGGTACACTGGTTCACTTGTTATTGTATACACCCCAGTCTGCACTGGATACACTGGTTGACATGTCATTCTATGCATCCCAGTCTGCTCTGGATACACTGGTTCACTTGTTATTGTATACACCCCAGTCTGCTCTGGATACACTGGTTCACTTGTTATTGTATACATCCCAGTCTGCTCTGGGTACACTGGTTGACATGTCATTCTATGCATCCCAGTCTGCTCTGGGTACACTGGCTCACATGTCATTGTACACACCCCAGTCTGCTCTGAGGACACTGGTTCACTTGTTATTGTATATACCCAAGTCTGCTGTGGATACACTGGTTCACTTGTTATTGTATACACCCCAGTCTGCTCTGGGTACACTGGTTCACTTGTTATTGTATACACCCCAGTCTGCTCTGGATACACTGGTTCACATGTTATTGTACACACCCCTGTCTGCTCTGGACACACTGGTTCACTTGTTATTGTATACACCCCTGTCTGCTCTGGACACACTGGTTCACTTGTTATTGTATACACCCCAGTCTGCTCTGGGTACACTGGCTCACAAGTCATTGTATACACCCTGTCTGCTCTGGGTACACTGGTTCACATGTCATTGCATACACCCAAGTCTTCTCTGGATACACTGGCTCACGTGTTATAGTGTACACATCAGTCTGCTCTGGATACTCTGGTTCACATGTTATTGTATACACCAAAGTCTGCTCTGGACACACTGGTTCACATGTCATTGTATACACCCAAGTCTTCTCTGGATACACTGGCTCACATGTTATAGTGTACACATCAGTCTGCTCTGGATACACTGGTTCACATGTTATTGTACACACCCCTGTCTGCTCTGGACACACTGGTTCACATGTTATTGTATACACCCCTGTCTGCTCTGGATACACTGGTTGACATAACATTGTATTCACCCAAGTCTGCTCTGGATACACTGGCTCACATGTCATTGTATACACCCGAGTCTGCTCTGGATACACTGGCTCACATGTCATTGTATACACCCGAGTCTGCTCTGGATACACTGGTTGAAATGTCATTCTCTGCACCCCAGTCTGCTGTGGATACACTGGCTCACATGTCATTGTATACACCAAAGTCTGCTCTGGATACACTGGTTCATATGTTATTGTATACACCCCTGTCTGCTCTGGACACACTGTTTGACATGTCATTCTATGCACCCCAGTCTGCTCTGGGTACTCTGGTTCACATGTCATTGTATACACATCAGTCTGCTCTGGATACACTGGTTTACTTGTTATTGTATACACCCCAGTCTGCTCTGGATACACTGGCTCACACGTCATTGTACACACCCCAATCTGCTCTGGTTCACTTGTCATTGTATACACCCCAGTCTGCTCTGGACACACTGGTTCACTTGTTATTGTATACACCGCAGTCTGCTCTGGATACACTGGCTCACATGTCACTGTATACACCCCAGTCTGCTCTGGGTACACCGGTTCACTTGTTATTGTATACACCCCAGTCTGCACTGGATACACTGGTTGACATGTCATTCTATGCATCCCAGTCTGCTCTCGATACACTGGTTCACTTGTTATTGTATACACCCCAGTCTGCTCTGGATACACTGGTTCACTTGTTATTGTATACATCCCAGTCTGCTCTGGGTACACTGGTTGACATGTCATTCTATGCATCCCAGTCTGCTCTGGGTACACTGGCTCACATGTCATTGCACACACCCCAGTCTGCTCTGAGGACACTGGTTCACTTGTTATTGTATACACCCCAGTCTGCTCTGGATACACTGGTTCACATGTTATTGTACACACCCCTGCCTGCTCTGGACACACTGGTTCACTTGTTATTGTATTCACCCCTGTCTGCTCTGGACACACTGGTTCACTTGTTATTGTATACACCCCAGTCTGCTCTGGGTACACTGGCTCACAAGTCATTGTATACACCCAAGTCTGCTCTGGGTACACTGGTTCACATTTCATTGTATACACCCAAGTCTTCTCTGGATACACTGGCTCACATGTTATAGTGTACACATCAGGCTGCTCTGGATACACTGGTTCACATGTTATTGTATTCACCAAAGTCTGCTCTGGGTACACTGGTTCACTTGTTATTGTATACACCCCAGTCTGCACTGGATACACTGGTTGACATGTCATTCTATGCATCCCAGTCTGCTCTGGATACACTGGTTCACATGTCATTGTATACACCCCAGTCTGCTCTGGGCACACTGGTTCACTTGTTATTGTATATACCCAAGTCTGCTGTGGATACACTGGTTCACTTGTTATTGTATACACCTCAGTCTGCTCTGGGTACACTGGTTCACTTGTTATTGTATACACCCCAGTCTGCTCTGGATACACTGGTTCACATGTTATTGTACACACCCCTGTCTGCTCTGGACACACTGGTTCACTTGTTATTGTATACACCCCAGTCTGCTCTGGGTACACTGGTTCACTTGTTATTGTATACACCCCAGTCTGCACTGGATACACTGGTTGACATGTCATTCCATGCATCCCAGTCTGCTCTGGATACACTGGTTCACTTGTTATTGTATACACCCCAGTCTGCTCTGGATACACTGGTTCACATGTCATTGTATACACCCCAGTCTGCTCTGGGTACACTGGTTCACTTGTTATTGTATACACCCAAGCCTGCTCTGGATACACTGGCTCACATCTCATTGTATACACCCGAGTCAGCTCTGGATACACTGGTTGAAATGTCATTCTATGCACCCCAGTCTGCTCTAGATACACTGGTCCACATGTTATTGTATTCACCCAAGTCTGCTCTGGATACACTGGCTCACAAGTCATCGTATACTCCCGTGTTTGGTCTGGATACACTGGGTCACATGTCATTGTATACACCCCAGTCTGCACTGGGTACACTGGTTCACTTGTTATTGTATACACCCCAGTCTGCTCTTGGTACACTGGTTCACTTGTTATTGTAAACACCCCAGTCTGCTCTGGATACACTGGTTCACTTGTTATTGTATACACCCCAGTCTGCTCTGGGTACACCCCAGTCTGCTCTGGATACACTGGTTCACATGTCATTGTATACACCCCAGTCTGCTCTGGGTACACTTGTTCACATGTCATTGTATACACCCAAGTCTTCTCTGGATACACTGGCTCACACGTCATTGTATACACCCCAGCCTGCTCTGGACACACTGGTTCACTTGTTATTGTATACACCCCAGTCTGCTCTGGATACACTGGTTCACTTGTTATTGTATACACCCCAGTCTGCTCTGGATACACTGGTTGACATGTCATTCCATGCATCCCAGTCTGCTCTAGATACACTGGTCCACATGTTATTGTATACACCCCAGTCTGTTCTGGATACACTGGTTCACATGTCATTGTATACACCCCAGTCTGCTCTGGTTACACTGGTTCTCTTGTTATTGTATACACCCCAGTCTGCACTGGATACACTGGTTCACTTGTTATTGTATACACCCCAGTCTGCTCTGGATACACTGGTTCACTTGTTATTGTATACACCCCAGTCTGCTCTGGGTACACTGGTTCACTTGTTATTGTATACACCCCAGTCTGCTCTGGACACACTGGTTCACATGTTATTGTACACACCCCTGTCTGCTCTGGACACACTGGTTCACTTGTTATTGTATACACCCCAGTCTGCTCTGGGTACACTGGTTCACATGTCATTGTATACACCCAAGTCTTCTCTGGATACACTGGCTCACACGTCATTGTATACACCCCAGCCTGCTCTGGACACACTGGTTCACTTGTTATTGTATACACCCCAGTCTGCTCTGGGTACACTGGTTCACTTGTTATTGTATACACCCCAGTCTGCACTGGATACACTGGTTGACATGTCATTCCATGCATCCCAGTCTGCTCTGGATACACTGGTTCACTTGTTATTGTATACACCCCAGTCTGCTCTGGATACACTGGTTCACATGTCATTGTAT
This sequence comes from Saccoglossus kowalevskii, assembly GCF_000003605.2. NCBI lineage: Eukaryota > Metazoa > Hemichordata > Enteropneusta > Harrimaniidae > Saccoglossus > Saccoglossus kowalevskii. Next base: position 72,630 of record NW_003130130.1, read on the forward strand.
ACACCCCAGTCTGCTCTGGGTACACTGGTTCACTTGTTATTGTATACACCCAAGCCTGCTCTGGATACACTGGCTCACATCTCATTGTATACACCCAAGTCAGCTCTGGATACACTGGTTGAAATGTCACTCTATGCACCCCAGTCTGCTCTAGATACACTGGTCCACATGTTATTGTATACACCCCAGTCTGCTCTGGATACACTGGTTCACATGTCATTGTATACACCCCAGTCTGCTCTGGTTACACTGGTTCACTTGTTATTGTATACACCCCAGTCTGCACTGGATACACTGGTTCACTTGTTATTGTATACACCCCAGTCTGCTCTTGGTACACTGGTTCACTTGTTATTGTATACACCCCAGTCTGCTCTGGATACACTGGTTCACTTGTTATTGTATACACCCCAGTCTGCTCTGGATACACTGGTTCACTTGTTATTGTATACACCCCAGTCTGCTCTGGATACACTGGTTCACTTGTTATTGTATACATCCCAGTCTGCTCTGGGTACACTGGTTGACATGTCATTCTATGCATCCCAGTCTGCTCTGGGTACACTGGCTCACATGTCATTGTACACACCCCAGTCTGCTCTGAGGACACTGGTTCACTTGTTATTGTATATACCCAAGTCTGCTGTGGATACACTGGTTCACTTGTTATTGTATACACCCCAGTCTGCTCTGGGTACACTGGTTCACTTGTTATTGTATACACCCAAGTCTGCTCTGGATACACTGGTTCACATGTTATTGTACACACCCCTGTCTGCTCTGGACACACTGGTTTCACTTGTTATTGTATACACCCCTGTCTGCTCTGGACTCACTGGTTCACTTGTTATTGTATACACCCCATTCTGCACTGGATACACTGGTTGACATGTCATTCTATGCATCCCATTCTGCTCTGGGTACACTGACTCACATGTCATTGTACACACCCCAGTCTGCTCTGATGACACTGGTTCACTTGTTATTGTATATACGCCAATCTGCTCTGGCTACACTGGTTCACTTGTTATTGTATACACCCCAATCTGCTCTGGATACACTGGATCACATGTTATTGTACACACCCCTGTCTGCTCTGGACACACTGGTTCACTTGTTATTGTATACACCCCTGTCTGCTCTGGACACACTGGTTCACTTGTTATTGTATACGCCCCAATCTGCACTGGATACACTGGTTCACTTGTTATTGTATACACCCCATTCTGCTCTTGGTCACTGGTTCACTTGTTATTGTATACACTCCAGTCTGCTCTGGATACACTGGTTCACTTTGTTATTGAATACACCCCATTCTGCTCTGGGTAACTGGTTCACTTTGTTATTTGTAATACACCCCAGTCTGCTCTGAGACACACCTGGTTCACATGTTAATGTACA
>NW_003130140.1:0-19173 GCF_000003605.2 Saccoglossus kowalevskii
ACAGCTTGGACCAAAAAGGTGCAAATTGGAAAAACCCAAAAAAACTCATCGCTGGTTTTCTTATGTAGTCTCCCATGCAAGTACTTACCACGACGATTGAGCTTTACTTTGGTGAACGGTAGATCACCTGACCACTCATCTATCAGCGTAATTTGACATTTATTGTAATTGGCGGCCATTTAATGTTTGGAAATGTTTCAAAATTCTACATCCTTCGAGGGCCACTACGATATTCAAACGGCCTTTTACAATATATTTATTCACTTTCGCGGACTTTTAACTACTAGTCTCGGTAATGTAACAACATAGGTAACATTTCCATGTAAATCTGACAACTTTGCACGAGATTTTTACAACTTTGTATGCACTTTGTTAATCACTTTCCGCTTGGGTAGTGGCACAATGTACTAACATTTATTAGCTTTTTTAGACTTTTTCAAATTTTTGTTCTAAATTTAACTGCGGGGTTCTTTTTGAAATGACTTAGGGGGAATATACACGCAAATCCACTAAATTTTCAATCGCTTTTCACATTTTAGGGTGTGTTTGTTCATTTTACGGCCGGCTCATATGACAGTATGTGTTACCATGGCAGGCTTCAGATGGATTTTATTCATTTTTTCATAATTTATAAATGCAGGGTTACATATTACACCAACTAAGATCAAATAAACACACTAATCTACCAACTTTGCAATCGATTTGGACAACTTTACACGCTGTTTCAACAGCTTGGACCAAAGAGGTGCAAATTGGAAAAACCCAAAAAAATTCATCGCTGGTTTTCTTAGTAGTCTCCCATGCAAGTACTAACCTTGACCGGTTGAGCTTTACTTTTGTGAACGGTAGACCACCTGACCACTCATCTATCAGCGTAATTTGACATTTATTGTAATTGCGGCCATTTATGTTTGGAATGTTCAAATTCTACATCCTTCGAAGGGCACTACGATATTCAAACGGCATTTTACAATATATTTATTCACTTTTGCGAACTTTTAACTACTAGTCTCGGTAATGTAACAACATAGATAACATTTCCATGTAAATCTAACAACTTTGCACGAGATTTTTACAACTTTCTATGCACTTTGTTAATCACTTTCAGCTTGGGTAGTGGCACAATGTACTAACATTTATTAGCTTTTTTAGACTTTTACATATTTTTGTTCTAAATTTAACTGCGGGGTTCTGTATGAAATGATTTAGGGAGAATATACACGCAAATCCACTAAATTTTCAATCGCTTTTCACATTTTCAGGGTGTGTTTGTTCATTTTACGGCCGGCTCATATAACAGTCTGTTACCATGGGAGGATTCAGATGGATTTTATTCATTTTTCATAATTTATAAATGCAGGGTTACATATTACACCAACTAAGATCAAATAAACACGCTAATCTACCAACTTTGCAATCGGTTTGGACAACTTTACACGCTGTTTCAACAGCTTGGACCAAAACGGTGCAAATTGGAAAAACCCAAAAAAACTCATCGCTGGTTTTCTTAGGTAGTCTCCCATGCAAGTACTAACCACGACCGATTGAGCTTTACTTTTGTGAACGGTAGATCTCCTGACCACCCATCTATCAGCGTAATTTGACTTTTATTGTAATTGGTGGCCATTTAATGTTTGGAAATGTTTCAAAATTCTTCATCCTTCGAGGGCCACTACGATATTCAAACGGCATTTGACAATATACTTATTCACTTTCGCGAACTTTTAACTACTAGTCTCGGTAATGTAACAACATAGATAACATTTCCATGTAAATCTGACAACTTTGCACGAGATTTTTACAACTTTCTATGCACTTTGTTAATCACTTTCCGCTTGGGTAGTGGCACAATGTACTAACATTTATTAGCTTTTTTAGACTTTTACATATTTTTGTTCTAAATTTAACTGCGGGGTTCTGTATGAAAAGATTTAGGGAGAATATACACGCAAATCCATTAAATTTTCAATCGCTTTTCACATTTTTAGGGTGTGTTTGTTCATTTTACGGCCGGCTCATATAACAGTCTTTTACCATGGGAGGCTTCAGATGGATTTTATTCATTTTTCGTAATTTATAACTGCGGAGTTACATATTACACCAACTAAGATCAAATAAACACGCTAATCTACCAACTTTGCAATCGGTTTGAACAACTTTACACGCTGTTTCACCAGCTTGGACCAAAGAGGTGCAAATTGGAAAAACCCCAAAAAGCTCATCGCTGGTTTTCTTATGTAGTCTCCCATGCAAGTACTAACCACGACCGATTGAGCTTTACTTTTGTGAACGGTAGATCACCTGACCACTCATCTATCAGCATATATTGGCATTTGTTGTAATTGGTGGCCATTTAATGTTTGGAAATGTTTCAAATTCTACATCCTTCGAGGGCCACTACGATATTCAAACGGCCTTTTAAAATATATTTATTCGCTTTAGCGAACTTTTAACTACTAGTCTCGGTAATGTAACAACATAGGTAACATTTCCATGTAAATCTGACAACTTTGCACGAGATTTTTACAACTTTGTATGCACTTTGTTAATCATTTTCCGCATGGGTAGTGGCACAATGTACTAACATTTATTAGCTTTTTTAGACTTTTACCTATTTTTGTTCTAAATTTAACTGCGGGGTTCTGTATGAAATGACTTAGGGGGAATATACACGCAAATCCACTAAATTTTCAATCGCTTTTCACATTTTTAGGGTGTGTTTGTTCATTTTACGGCCGGCTCATATAACAGTCTGTTACCATGGGAGGCTTCAGATAGATTTTATTCATTTTTCATAATTTATAAATGCAGGGTTACATATTACACCAACTAAGATCAATTAAACACGCTAATCTACCAACTTTGCAATCGGTTTGAAAAACTTTACACGCTGTTTCAACAACTTGGACCAAAGAGGTGCAAATTGGAAAATCCCAAAAAAAAAAATCGCTGGTTTTCTTAGGTAGTCTCCCATGCAAGTATTAACCACGACCGATTGAGCTTTACTTTTGTGAACGGTAGATCTCCTGACCACTCATCTAAAAGCGTAATTTGACATTTATTGTAATTGGTGGCCATTTAATGTTTGGAAATGTTTCAAAATTCTTCATCCTTCGAGGGCCACTACGATATTCAAACGGCATTTTACAATATATTTATTCACTTTCGCGAACTTTTAACTACTAGTCTCGGTAATGTAACAACATAGATAACATTTCCATGTAAATCTGACAACTTTGCACGAGATTTTTACAACTTTCTATGCACTTTGTTAATCACTTTCCGCTTGGGTAGTGGCACAATGTACTAACATTTATTAGCTTTTTTAGACTTTTACATATTTTTGTTCTAAATTTAACTGCGGGGTTCTGTATGAAATGATTTAGGGAGAATATACACACAAATCCACTAAATTTTCAATCGCTTTTCACATTTTTAGGGTGTGTTTGTTCATTTTACGGCCGGCTCATATGACAGTCTTTTACCATGGGAGGCTTCAGATGGATTTTATTCATTTTTCGTAATTTATAACTGCAGAGTTACATATTACACCAACTAAGATCAAATAAACACGCTAATCTACCAACTTTGCAATCGGTTTGAACAACTTTACACGCTGTTTCACCAGCTTGGACCAAAGAGGTGCAAATTGGAAACACCCCAAAAAGCTCATCGCTGGTTTTCTTAGGTAGTCTCCCATGCAAGTACTAACCACGACCGATTGAGCTTTACTTTTGTGAACGGTAGATCACCTGACCACTCATCTATCAGCATAAATTGGCATTTCTTGTAATTGGTGGCCATTTAATGTTTGGAAATGTTTCAAATTCTACATCCTTCGAGGGCCACTACGATATTCAAACGGCCTTTTAAAATACATTTATTCACTTTCGCGAACTTTTAACTACTAGTCTCGGTAATGTAACAACATAGGTAACATTTCCATGTAAATCTGACAACTTTGCACGAGATTTTTACAACTTTGTATGCACTTTGTTAATCACTTTCCGCTTGGGTAGTGGCACAATGTACTAACATTTATTAGCTTTTTTAGACTTTGACATATTTTTGTTCTAAATTTAACTGCGGGGTTCTGTATGAAATGATTTAGGGAGAATATACACGCAAATCCACTAAATTTTCAATCGCTTTTCACATTTTTAGGGTGTGTTTGTTCATTTTACGGCCGGCTCATATAACAGTCTGTTACCATGGGAGGATTCAGATGGATTTTATTCATTTTTCATAATTTATAAATGCAGGGTTACATATTACACCAATTAAGATCAAATAAACACGCTAATCTACCAACTTTGCAGTCGGTTTGAACAACTTTACACGCTGTTTCAACAGCTTGGACCAAAAAGGTGCAAATTGGAAAAACCCAAAAAAACTCGTCACTGGTTTTCTTAGGTAGTCTCCCATGCAAGTACTAACCACGACCGATTGAGCTTTACTTTTGTGAACGGTAGATCTCCTTACCACTCATCTATCAGCGTAATTTGACATTTATTGTAATTGGTGGCCATTTAATGTTTGGAAATGTTTCAAAATTCTTCATCCTTCGAGGGCCACTACGATATTCAAACGGCATTTTACAATATATTTATTCACTTTCGCGAACTTTTAACTACTAGTCTCGGTAATGTAACAACATAGATAACATTTCCATGTAAATCTGACAACTTTGCACGAGATTTTTACAACTTTCTATGCACTTTGTTAATCACTTTCCGCTTGGGTAGTGGCACAATGTACCAACATTTATTAGCTTTTTTAGACTTTTACATATTTTTGTTCTAAATTTAACTGCGGGGTTCTGTATTAAATGATTTAGGGAGAATATACACGCAAATCCACTAAATTTTCAATCGCTTTTCACATTTTTAGGGTGTGTTTGTTCATTTTACGGCCGGCTCATATAACAGTCTGTTACCATGGGAGGATTCAGATGGATTTTATTCATTTTTCATAATTTATAAATGCAGGGTTACATATTACACCAACTAAGATCAAATAAACACGCTAATCTACCAACTTTGCAATCGGTTTGAACAACTTTACACGCTGTTTCAACAGCTTGGACCAAAAAGGTGCAAATTGGAAAAACCCCAAAAAACTCGTCGCTGGTTTTCTTAGGTAGTCTCCCATGCAAGTACTAACCACGACCGATTGTGCTTTACTTTTGTGAACGCTATATCACCGACCAATCATCTATCAGCGTAATTTGACACTTATTGTAATTGGCGGCCATTTAATGTTTGGAAATGTTTCAAAATTCTACATCCTTCGAGGGCCACTACGATATTCAAACGGCCTTTTACAATATATTTATTCACTTTCGCGAACTTTTAATTATTAGTCTCGGTAATGTAACAACATAGGTAACATTTCCAGGTAAATCTGACAACTTTGCACGAGATTTTTACAACTTTGTATGCACTTTGTTAATCACTTTCCGCTTGGGTAGTGGCACAATGTACTAACATTTATTAGCTTTTTTAGACTTTTACAATTTTGTGTTATAAATTTAACTGCGGGGTTCTATATGAAATGACTTAGGGGGAATATACACACAAATCCACTAAATTTTCAATCGCTTTTCACATTTTTAGGGTGTGTTTGTTCATTTTACGGCCGGCTCATATGACAGTCTTTTACCATGGGAGGCTTCAGATGGATTTTATTCATTTTTCGTAATTTATAACTGCAGAGTTACATATTACACCAACTAAGATCAAATAAACACGCTAATCTACCAACTTTGCAATCGGTTTGAACAACTTTACATGCTGTTTCACCAGCTTGGACCAAAGAGGTGCAAATTGGAAACACCCCAAAAAGCTCATCACTGGTTTTCTTAGGTAGTCTCCCATGCAAGTACTAACCACGACCGATTGAGCTTTACTTTTGTGAACGGTAGATCACCTGACCACTCATCTATCAGCATAAATTGGCATTTCTTGTAATTGGTGGCCATTTAATGTTTGGAAATGTTTCAAATTCTACATCCTTCGAGGGCCACTACGATATTCAAACGGCCTTTTAAAATACATTTATTCACTTTCGCGAACTTTTAACTACTAGTCTCGGTAATGTAACAACATAGGTAACATTTCCATGTAAATCTGACAACTTTGCACGAGATTTTTACAACTTTGTATGCACTTTGTTAATCACTTTCCGCTTGGGTAGTGGCACAATGTACTAACATTTATTAGCTTTTTTAGACTTTTACATATTTTTGTTCTAAATTTAACTGCGGGGTTCTGTATGAAATGATTTAGGGAGAATATACACGCAAATCCACTAAATTTTCAATCGCTTTTCACATTTTTAGGGTGTGTTTGTTCATTTTACGGCCGGCTCATATAACAGTCTGTTACCATGGGAGGATTCAGATGGATTTTATTCATTTTTCATAATTTATAAATGCAGGGTTACATATTACACCAATTAAGATCAAATAAACACGCTAATCTACCAACTTTGCAGTCGGTTTGAACAACTTTACACGCTGTTTCAACAGCTTGGACCAAAAAGGTGCAAATTGGAAAAACCAAAAAAAACTCGTCACTGGTTTTCTTAGGTAGTCTCCCATGCAAGTACTAACCACGACCGATTGAGCTTTACTTTTGTGAACGGTAGATCACCTGACCACTCATCTATCAGCGTAATTTGACATTTATTGTAATTGGCGGCCATTTAATGTTTGGAAATGTTTCAAAATTATACATTCTTCGAGGGCCACTACGATATTCAAACGGCCTTTTACAATATATTTATTCACTTTCGCGAACTTTTAATTACTAGTCTCGGTAATGTAACAACATAGGTAACATTTCCATGTAAATCTGACAACTTTGCACGAGATTTTTACAACTTTGTATGCACTTTGTTAATCACTTTCCGCTTGGGTAGTGGCACAATGTACTAACATTTATTAGCTTTTTTAGACTTTTACAATTTTTTGTTCTAAATTTAACTGCGGGGTTCTATATGAAATGACTTAGGGGGAATATACACACAAATCCACTAAATTTTCAATCGCTTTTCACATTTTTAGGGTGTGTTTGTTCATTTTACGGCCGGCTCATATGACAGTCTTTTACCATGGGAGGCTTCAGATGGATTTTATTCATTTTTCGTAATTTATAACTGCAGAGTTACATATTACACCAACTAAGATCAAATAAACACGCTAATCTACCAACTTTGCAATCGGTTTGAACAACTTTACACGCTGTTTCACCAGCTTGGACCAAAGAGGTGCAAATTGGAAACACCCCAAAAAGCTCATCGCTGGTTTTCTTAGGTAGTCTCCCATGCAAGTACTAACCACGACCGATTGAGCTTTACTTTTGTGAACGGTAGATCACCTGACCACTCATCTATCAGCATAAATTGGCATTTCTTGTAATTGGTGGCCATTTAATGTTTGGAAATGTTTCAAATTCTACATCCTTCGAGGGCCACTACGATATTCAAACGGCCTTTTAAAATATATTTATTCACTTTCGCGAACTTTTAACTACTAGTCTCGGTAATGTAACAACATAGGTAACATTTCCATGTAAATCTGACAACTTTGCACGAGATTTTTACAACTTTGTATGCACTTTGTTAATCACTTTCCGCTTGGGTAGTGGCACAATGTACTAACATTTATTAGCTTTTTTAGACTTTTACATATTTTTGTTCTAAATTTAACTGCGGGGTTCTGTATGAAATGATTTAGGGAGAATATACACGCAAATCCACTAAATTTTCAATCGCTTTTCACATTTTTAGGGTGTGTTTGTTCATTTTACGGCCGGCTCATATAACAGTCTGTTACCATGGGAGGATTCAGATGGATTTTATTCATTTTTCATAATTTATAAATGCAGGGTTACATATTACACCAATTAAGATCAAATAAACACGCTAATCTACCAACTTTGCAGTCGGTTTGAACAACTTTACACGCTGTTTCAACAGCTTGGACCAAAAAGGTGCAAATTGGAAAAACCCAAAAAAACTCGTCACTGGTTTTCTTAGGTAGTCTCCCATGCAAGTACTAACCACGACCGATTGAGCTTTACTTTTGTGAACGGTAGATCTCCTGACCACTCATCTATCAGCGTAATTTGACATTTATTGTAATTGGTGGCCATTTAATGTTTGGAAATGTTTCAAAATTCTTCATCCTTCGAGGGCCACTACGATATTCAAACGGCATTTTACAATATATTTATTCACTTTCGCGAACTTTTAACTACTAGTCTCGGTAATGTAACAACATAGATAACATTTCCATGTAAATCTGACAACTTTGCACGAGATTTTTACAACTTTCTATGCACTTTGTTAATCACTTTCCGCTTGGGTAGTGGCACAATGTACCAACATTTATTAGCTTTTTTAGACTTTTACATATTTTTGTTCTAAATTTAACTGCGGGGTTCTGTATTAAATGATTTAGGGAGAATATACACGCAAATCCACTAAATTTTCAATCGCTTTTCACATTTTTAGGGTGTGTTTGTTCATTTTACGGCCGGCTCATATGACAGTCTTTTACCATGGGAGGCTTCAGATGGATTTTATTCATTTTTCGTAATTTATAACTGCAGAGTTACATATTACACCAACTAAGATCAAATAAACACGCTAATCTACCAACTTTGCAATCGGTTTGAACAACTTTACACGCTGTTTCACCAGCTTGGACCAAAGAGGTGCAAATTGGAAACACCCCAAAAAGCTCATCGCTGGTTTTCTTAGGTAGTCTCCCATGCAAGTACTAACCACGACCGATTGAGCTTTACTTTTGTGAACGGTAGATCACCTGACCACTCATCTATCAGCATAAATTGGCATTTCTTGTAATTGGTGGCCATTTAATGTTTGGAAATGTTTCAAATTCTACATCCTTCGAGGGCCACTACGATATTCAAACGGCCTTTTAAAATACACTTTATTCACTTTCGCGAACTTTTAACTACTAGTCTCGGTAATGTAACAACATAGGTAACATTTCCATGTAAATCTGACAACTTTGCACGAGATTTTTACAACTTTGTATGCACTTTGTTAATCACTTTCCGCTTGGGTAGTGGCACAATGTACTAACATTTATTAGCTTTTTTAGACTTTTACATATTTTTGTTCTAAATTTAACTGCGGGGTTCTGTATGAAATGATTTAGGGAGAATATACACGCAAATCCACTAAATTTTCAATCGCTTTTCACATTTTTAGGGTGTGTTTGTTCATTTTACGGCCGGCTCATATAACAGTCTGTTACCATGGGAGGATTCAGATGGATTTTATTCATTTTTCATAATTTATAAATGCAGGGTTACATATTACACCAATTAAGATCAAATAAACACGCTAATCTACCAACTTTGCAGTCGGTTTGAACAACTTTACACGCTGTTTCAACAGCTTGGACCAAAAAAATTGCAAATTGGAAAAACCAAAAAAAACTCGTCACTGGTTTTCTTAGGTAGTCTCCCATGCAAGTACTAACCACGACCGATTGAGCTTTACTTTTGTGAACGGTAGATCACCTGACCACTCATCTATCAGCGTAATTTGACATTTATTGTAATTGGCGGCCATTTAATGTTTGGAAATGTTTCAAAATTCTACATTCTTCGAGGGCCACTACGATATTCAAACGGCCTTTTACAATATATTTATTCACTTTCGCGAACTTTTAATTACTAGTCTCGGTAATGTAACAACATAGGTAACATTTCCATGTAAATCTGACAACTTTGCACGAGATTTTTACAACTTTGTATGCACTTTGTTAATCACTTTCCGCTTGGGTAGTGGCACAATGTACTAACATTTATTAGCTTTTTTAGACTTTTACAATTTTTTGTTCTAAATTTAACTGCGGGGTTCTATATGAAATGACTTAGGGGGAATATACACACAAATCCACTAAATTTTCAATCGCTTTTCACATTTTTAGGGTGTGTTTGTTCATTTTACGGCCGGCTCATATGACAGTCTTTTACCATGGGAGGCTTCAGATGGATTTTATTCATTTTTCGTAATTTATAACTGCAGAGTTACATATTACACCAACTAAGATCAAATAAACACGCTAATCTACCAACTTTGCAATCGGTTTGAACAACTTTACACGCTGTTTCAACAGCTTGGACCAAAAAGGTGCAAATTGGAAAAACCCAAAAAAACTCGTCACTGGTTTTCTTAGGTAGTCTCCCATGCAAGTACTAACCACGACCGATTGAGCTTTACTTTTATGAACGGTAGATCTCCTGACCACTCATCTAAAAGCGTAATTTGACATTTATTGTAATTGGTGGCCATTTAATGTTTGGAAATGTTTCAAAATTCTTCATCCTTCGAGGGCCACTACGATATTCAAACGGCATTTTACAATATATTTATTCACTTTCGCGAACTTTTAACTACTAGTCTCGGTAATGTAACAACATAGATAACATTTCCATGTAAATCTGACAACTTTGCACGAGATTTTTACAACTTTCTATGCACTTTGTTAATCACTTTCCGCTTGGGTAGTGGCACAATGTACTAACATTTATTAGCTTTTTTAGACTTTTACATATTTTTGTTCTAAATTTAACTGCGGGGTTCTGTATGAAATGATTTAGGGAGAATATACACACAAATCCACTAAATTTTCAATCGCTTTTCACATTTTTAGGGTGTGTTTGTTCATTTTACGGCCGGCTCATATGACAGTCTTTTACCATGGGAGGCTTCAGATGGATTTTATTCATTTTTCGTAATTTATAACTGCAGAGTTACATATTACACCAACTAAGATCAAATAAACACGCTAATCTACCAACTTTGCAATCGGTTTGAACAACTTTACATGCTGTTTCACCAGCTTGGACCAAAGAGGTGCAAATTGGAAACACCCCAAAAAGCTCATCACTGGTTTTCTTAGGTAGTCTCCCATGCAAGTACTAACCACGACCGATTGAGCTTTACTTTTGTGAACGGTAGATCACCTGACCACTCATCTATCAGCATAAATTGGCATTTCTTGTAATTGGTGGCCATTTAATGTTTGGAAATGTTTCAAATTCTACATCCTTCGAGGGCCACTACGATATTCAAACGGCCTTTTAAAATACATTTATTCACTTTCGCGAACTTTTAACTACTAGTCTCGGTAATGTAACAACATAGGTAACATTTCCATGTAAATCTGACAACTTTGCACGAGATTTTTACAACTTTGTATGCACTTTGTTAATCACTTTCCGCTTGGGTAGTGGCACAATGTACTAACATTTATTAGCTTTTTTAGACTTTTACATATTTTTGTTCTAATTTAACTGCAGGTTCTATATGAAATGACTTAGGGGGAATATACACGCAAATCCACTAAATTTTCAATCGCCTTTCACATTTTAGGGTGTGTTTGTTCATTTTACGGCCGGCTCATATGACAGTATGTGTTACCATGGCAGGCTTCAGATGGATTTTATTCATTTTTTCATAATTTATAACTGCAGGGTTACATATTACACCAACTAACATCAAATAAACACACTAATCTACCTACTTTGCAATCGATTTGGACAACTTTACACGCTGTTTCAACAGCTTGGACCAAAGAGGTGCAAATTAGAAAAACCCAAAAAAAATCATCGCTGGTTTTCTTAGGTAGTCCCCCATGCAAGTACTAACCTTGACCGGTTGAGCTTTACTTTTGTGAACGGTAGACCACCTGACCACTCATCTATCAGCGTAAATCTGACTTTTATTGTAATTGGCGGCCATTTAATGTTTGGAAATGTTTCAAAATTCTACATCCTTCGAGGGCCACTACGATATTCAAACGGCCTTTTACAATATATTTATTCACTTTCGCGGACTTTTAACTACTAGTCTCGGTAATGTAACAACATAGGTATCATTTCCATGTAAATCTGACAACTTTGCACGAGATTTTTACAACTTTGTATGCACTTTGTTAATCACTTTCCGCTTGGGTAGTGGCACAATGTACTAACATTTATTAGCTTTTTTAGACTTTTACATATTTTTGTTCTAAATTTAACTGCAGGTTCTATATGAAATGACTTAGGGGGAATATACACGCAAATCCACTAAATTTTCAATCGCCTTTCACATTTTAGGGTGTGTTTGTTCATTTTACGGCCGGCTCATATGACAGTATGTGTTACCATGGCAGGCTTCAGATGGATTTTATTCATTTTTTCATAATTTATAACTGCAGGGTTACATATAACACCAACTAAGATCAAATAAACACACTAATCTACCAACTTTGCAATCGATTTGGACAACTTTACACGCTGTTTCTACAGCTTGGACCAAAGAGGTGCAAATTGGTAAAACCCAAAAAAATTCATCGTTGGTTTTCTTAGGTAGTCTCCCAAGCAAGTACTAACCTTGACCGGTTGAGCTTTACTTTTGTGAACGGTAGACCACCTGACCACTCATCTATCAGCATAATCTGTCTTTTATTGTAATTGGCGGCCATTTAATGTATGGAAATGTTTCAAAATTCTACATCCTTCGAGGGCCACTACGATATTCAAACGGCCTTTTACAATATATTTATTCACTTTCGCGGACTTTTAACTACTAGTCTCGGTAATGTAACAAAATAGGTAACATTTCCATGTAAATCTGACAACTTTGCACGAGATTTTTTCAACTTTGTATGCACTTTGTTAATCACTTTCCGCTTGGGTAGTGGCACAATGTACTAACATTTATTAGCTTTTTTAGACTTTTTCAAATTTTTGTTCTAAATTTAACTGCGGGGTTCTATATGAAATGACTTAGGGGGAATATACACGCAAATCCACTAAATTTTCAATCGCTTTTCACGTTTTTAGGGTGTGTTTGTTCATTTTACGGCCGGTTCATATGACAGTCTATTTCCATGGGAGGCTACAGATGGATTTTATTCATTTTTCATAATTTATAACTGCAGGGTTAGATATTACACCAACTAAGATCAAATAAACACGCTAATCTACCAACTTTGCAATCGGTTTGGACAACTTTACACGCTGTTTCAACAGCGTGGACCAAAGAGGTGCAAATTGGAAAAACCCCAAAAAACTCATCGCTGGTTTTCTCAGGTAGTCTCCCATGCAATTACTAACCACGACGGATTGAGCTATACGTTTGTGAACGGTAGATCACCTGACCACTCATCTATCAACGTAATTTGACATTTATTGTAATTGGCGGCCATTTAATGTTTGGAAATGTTTCAAATTCTACATCTCTCGAGGGCCACTACGATATTCAAACGGCCTTTTACAATATATTTATTCACTTTCGCGAACTTTTAACTACTAGTCTCGGTAATGTAACAACATAGGTAACATTTCCATGTAAATTTGACAACTTTGCACGAGATTTTTACAACTTTGTATGCACTTTGTTAATCACTTTCCGCTTGGGTAGTGGTACAATGTACTAACATTTATTAGCTTTTTTAGACTTTTACATATTTTTGTTCTAAATTTAACTGCAGGTTCTATATGAAATGACTTAGGGGGAATATACACGCAAATCCACTAAATTTTCAATCGCTTTTCATATTTTTAGGGTGTGTTTGTTCATTTTACGGCCGGTTCATATGACAGTCTATTTCCATGGGAGGCTACAGATGGATTTTATTCATTTTTCATAATTTATAACTGCAGGGTTAGATATTACACCAACTAAGATCAAATAAACACGCTAATCTACCAACTTTGCAATCGGTTTGGACAACTTTACACGCTGTTTCAACAGCGTGGACCAAAGAGGTGCAAATTGGAAAAACCCAAAAAAACTCATCGCTGGTTTTCTCAGGTAGTCTCCCATGCAAGTACTAACCATGACGGATTGAGCTATACTTTTGTGAACGGTAGATCACCTGACCACTCATCTATCAGCGTAATTTGACATTTATTGTAATTGGCGGCCATTTAATGTTTGGAAATGTTTCAAATTCTACATTCTTCGAGGGCCACTACGATATTCAAACGGCCTTTTACAATATATTTATTCACTTTCGCGAACTTTTAACTACTAGTCTCGGTAATGTAACAACATAGATAACATTTCCATGTAAATCTGACAACTTTGCACGAGATTTTTACAACTTTCTATGCACTTTGTTAATCACTTTCCGCTTGGGTAGTGGCACAATGTACTAACATTTATTAGCATTTTTAGACTTTTACATATTTTTGTTCTAAATTTAACTGCGGGGTTCTGTATTAAATGATTTAGGGAGAATATACACGCAAATCCACTAAATTTTCAATCGCTTTTCACATTTTTAGGGTGTGTTTGTTCATTTTACGGCCGGCTCATATAACAGTCTGTTACCATGGGAGGATTCAGATGGATTTTATTCATTTTTCATAATTTATAAATGCAGGGTTACATATTACACCAACTAAGATCAAATAAACACGCTAATCTACCAACTTTGCAATCGGTTTGAACAACTTTACACGCTGTTTCAACAGCTTGGACCAAAAAGGTGCAAATTGGAAAAACCCCAAAAAACTCGTCGCTGGTTTTCTTAGGTAGTCTCCCATGCAAGTACTAACCACGACCGATTGTGCTTTACTTTTGTGAACGCTATATCACCGACCAATCATCTATCAGCGTAATTTGACACTTATTGTAATTGGCGGCCATTTAATGTTTGGAAATGTTTCAAAATTCTACATCCTTCGAGGGCCACTACGATATTCAATCGGGCTTTTACAATATATTTATTCACTTTAGCGAACTTTTAACTACTAGTCTCGGTAATGTAACAACATAGGTAACATTTCCATGTAAATCTGACAACTTTGCACGAGATTTTTACAACTTTGTATGCACTTTGATAAACACTTTCCGCATGGGTAGTGGCACAATGTACTAACATTTATTAGCTTTTTTAGACTTTTACCTATTTTTGTTCTAAATTTAACTGCGGTGTTCTGTATGAAATGACTTAGGGGGAATATACACGCAAATCCACTAAATTTTCAATCGCTTTTCACCTTTTTAGGGTGTGTTTGTTCATTTTACGGCCGGCTCATATAACAGTCTGTTACCATGGGAGGCTTCAGATGGATTTTATTCATTTTTCATAATTTATAAATGCAGGGTTACATATTACACCAACTAAGATCAAATAAACACGCTAATCTACAAACTTTGCAATCGGTTTGAACAACTTTACACGCTGTTTCAACAACATGGACCAAAGAGGTGCAAATTGGAAAAACCCCAAAAAACTCATCACTGGTTTTCTTAGGTAGTCTCCCATGCAAGTACTAACCACGACCGATTGAGCTTTACTTTTATGAACGGTAGATCACCTGACCACTCATCTATCAGCGTAATTTGACATTTATTTTAATTGGTGGCCATTTAATGTTTGGAAATGTTTCAAAATTCTTCATCCTTCGAGGGCCACTACGATATTCAAACGGCATTTTACAATATATTTATTCACTTTCGCGAACTTTTAACTACTAGTCTCGGTAATGTAACAACATAGATAACATTTCCATGTAAATCTGACAACTTTGCACGAGATTTTTACAACTTTCTATGCACTTTGTTAATCACTTTCCGCTTGGATAGTGGCACAATGTACTAACATTTATTAGCTTTTTTAGACTTTTACATATTTTTGTTCTTAATTTAACTGCGGGGTTCTGTATGAAATGATTTAGGGAAAATATACACGCAAATCCACTAAATTTTCAATCGCTTTTCACATTTTTAGGGTGTGTTTGTTCATTTTACGGCCGGCTCATATAACAGTCTGTTACCATGGGAGGATTCAGATGGATTATATTCATTTTTCATAATTTATAAATGCAGGGTTACATATTACACCAACTAAGATCAAATAAACACGCTAATCTACCAACTTTGCAATCGGTTTGAACAACTTTACACGCTGTTTCAACAGCTTGGACCAAAGAGGTGCAAATTGGAAAAACCCAAAAAAACTCGTCGCTGGTTTTCTTAGGTAGTCTCCCATGCAAGTACTAACCACGACCGATTGAGCTTTACTTTTGTGAACGGTAGATCACCTGACCACTCATCTATCAGCGTAATTTAACATTTATTGTAATTGGCGGCCATTTAATGTTTGGAAATGTTTCAAAATTCTACATCCTTTGAGGGCCACTACGATATTCAAACGGCCTTTTATAATATATTTATTCACTTTCGCAAACTTTTAATTTCTAGTCTCGGTAATGTAACAACATAGGTAACATTTCCATGTAAATCTGAAAACTTTGCACGAGATTTTTATAACTTTGTATGCACTTTGTTAATCACTTTCCGCTTGGGTAGTGGCACAATGTATTAACATTTATTAGCTTTTTTAGACTTTTACATATGTTTGTTTTAAATTTAACTGCGGGGTTCTATATGAAATGACTTAGGGGAATATACACGCAAATCCACTAAATTTTCAATCGCTTTTCACATTTTTAGGGTGTGTTTGTTCATTTTACGGCCGGCTCATATGACAGTCTTTTACCATGGGAGGCTTCAAATAGATTTTAATCATTTTTCATACTTTATAAATGCATGGTTATATATAACAACAACTAAGATCAAATAAACACGCTAATCTACCAACTTTGCAATCGGTTTTGACAACTTTGCACGATGTTTCAACAGCTTAGACCAAAGAGGTGTAGACTGCAAAAAACACAAAGATCTCACCCGCTGGTTTTCTCAGGTATTCTCCCATGCAAGTACTAACCACAACCGATTGAACTTTACTTTTGTGAACGGTAGATCACCTGAACACTCATCTATCAGAGCGATTTAATATTTATTGTAATTGGCGGCCATTTAATGTTTGGAAATGTTTCAAAATTCTACATCCTTCGAGGGCCACTACGATATTCGATCGGCCTTTTTTTAATATATTTATTCACTTTCGCGAAATTTTAGCTACTGGTCTCGATAATGTAACAACATAGGTAACATTTCCATGTAAATCTGACAACTTTGCACGAGATTTTTACAACTGTGTATGCACTTTGTTAATCACTTTTCGCTTGGGCAGTGGCACAATGTACTAACATTTATTAGCTTTTTTAGACTTTTACATATGTTTGTTTTACATTTAACTGCGGGGTTCTATATGACATACTTACTGGGAATATACACGCAAATCCACTAAATTTTCAATCGCTTTTCACATTTTTAGGGTGTGTTTGTTCATTTTACGGCCGGCTCATATGACAGTCTTTTACCATGGGAGGCTTCAGATGGATTTTATTCATTTTTCATAATTTATAACTGCAGAGTTACATATTACAACAACTAAGATCAAATAAACACGCTAATCTACCAACTTTGCAATCGGTTTGAACAACTTTACACGCTGTTTCAACAGCTTGGACCAAAAAGGTGCAAATTGGAAAAACCCAAAAAAACTCGTCGCTGTTTTCTTAGGTAGTCTCCCATGCAAGTACTAACCACGACCGATTGTGCTTTACTTTTGTGAACGGTATATCACCGACCAATCATCTATCAGCGTAATTTGACACTTATTGTAATTGGCGGCCATTTAATGTTTGGAAATGTTTCAAAATTCTACATCCTTCGAGGGCCACTACGATATTCAATCGAGCTTTTACAATATATTTATTCACTTTAGCGAACTTTTAACTACTAGTCTCGGTAATGTAACAACATAGGTAACATTTCCATGTAAATCTGACAACTTTGCACGAGATTTTTACAACTTTGTATGCACTTTGTTAATCACTTTCCGCATGGTTAGTGGCCCAATGTACTAACATTTATTAGCTTTTTTAGACTTTTACCTATTTTTGTTCTAAATTTAACTGTGGGGTTCTGTATGAAATGACTTAGGGGGAATATACACGCAAATTCACTAAATTTTCAATCGCTTGTCACATTTTTAGGGTGTGTTTGTTCATTTTACGGCCGGCTCATATAACAGTCTGTTACCATGGGAGGCTTCAGATGGATTTTATTCATTTTTCATAATTTATAAATGCAGGGTTACATATTACACCAACTAAGATCAAATAAACACGCTAATCTACCAACTTTGCAATCGGTTTGAACAACTTTACACGCTGTTTCAACAGCTTGGACCAAAAAGGTGCAAATTGGAAAAACCCCAAAAACTCGTCGCTGGTTTTCTTAGGTAATCTCCCATGCAAGTACTAACCACGACCGACTGAGCTTTAGTTTTGTGAACGGTAGATCACCTGACCACTCATCTATCAGCGTAATTTGACATTTATTGTAATTGGCGGCCATTTAATGTTTGGAAATGTTTCAAAATTCTACATCCTTCGAGGGCCACTGCGATATTCAAACGGCCTTTTACAATATATTTATTCACTTTCGCGAACTTTTAATTACTAGTCTCGGTAATGTAACAACATAGGTAACATTTCCATGTAAATCTGACAACTTTGCACGAGATTTTTACAACTTTGTATGCACTTTGTTAATCACTTTCCGCTTGGGTAGTGGCACAATGTACTAACATTTATTAGCTTTTTTAGACTTTTACATATTTTTGTTCTAAATTGAACTGCGGGGTTCTATATGAAATGACTTAGGGGGAATATACACGCAAATCCACTAAATTTTCAATCGCTTTTCACATTTTTAGGGTCTGTTTGTTCATTTTACGGCCGGCTCATATGACAGTCTTTTACCATGGGAGGCTTCAAATAGATTTTAATCATTTTTCATACTTTATAAATGCAGGGTTATATAAAACAACAACTAAGATCAAATAAACACGCTAATCTACCAAATTTGCAATCGGTTTGGACAACTTTGCACGATGTTTCAACAGCTTAGACCAAAGAGGTGCAGACTGCAAAAAACCCAAAAATCTCACCTGCTGGTTTTCTCAGGTATTCTCCCATGCAAGTACTAACCACGACCGATTGAACTTTACTTTTGTGAATGGTAGATCACCTGAACACTCATCTATCAGAGTAATTTAACATTTATTGTAATTGGCGGCCATTTAATCTTTGGAAATGTTTCAAAATTCTACATCCTTCGAGGGCCACTACGATATTCAATCGGCATTTTTTTTAATATATTTATTCACTTTCGCGAAATTTTAGCTACTGGTCTCGATAATGTAACAACATA
>NW_003130157.1:0-20101 GCF_000003605.2 Saccoglossus kowalevskii
TGAAGTTGTCGATATTACCGACCAGGACACGTGGGCTAGCTGAAGTTGCCGTAATTACCGACCAGAACACGTGGGCTAACTAAAGTTGCTGATATTACCGACCAAGACACGTAGGCTAGCTAAAGTTGCCGATATTACCGACCAGTATACTTGCACTAGCTGAAGTTGTCGATATTACCGACCAGGACACGTGGGCTAGCTGAAGTTGCCGTAATTACCGACCAGGACACGTGGGCTAGCTAAAGTTGCCGATATTACCGACCAGGACATGTGGGCTAGCTAAAGTTGCCGATATTACCGACCAGGACACACGGGCTAGCTAAAGTTGCCGATATTATAGACCAGGATACGTAGGCTAGCTAAAGTTGCCGATATGACCGACCAGGACACATGGGCTAGCTAAAGTTACCGATATTATCGACCAGGATACGTAGGCTAGCTAAAGTTGCCGATATTACCGTCCAGGACACTCAGGCTAAACTAAAGTTGCCGATATTACCGACCAGGACACGTAGGCTAGCTCATGTTACCGATGTTACCGACCAGGACACGTGGGCTAGCTTAAGTTGACGATATTAGCGACCAAGAATCACGGGCTAGCTGAAGTTGCCCGATATTACCGAGAAGGACACACGGCCTAGCTAAAGTTGCCGATATTACCAACCCAGGAAACGTAGGCTAGCTAAAGTTGCCGATATTACGGACCAGGACACACGGGCTAGCTAAAGTTGTCGATATTACCGACCAGGACACGTGGGCTAGCTTAAGTTGCCGATATTAGCGACCAAGACACACGGGCTAGCTGAAGTTGCCGACATTACCGACAGGACACACGGGCTAGCTAAAGTTGCCGATATTACCGACCAGGACACGTAGGCTAGCTAAAGTTGCCGATATTACGGACCAGGACACACGGGCTAGCTAAAGTTGCCGATATTACTGACCAGGACACGTGCGCTAGCTAAAGTTGCTGATATTACCGACCCAGACACGTAGCTAGCTAAAGTTGCCGATATTACCGACCAGTATACTTGCACTAGCTGAAGTTGTCGATATTACCGACCAGGACACGAGGGCTAGCTTAAGTTGTCGATATTACCAATCAGGACACTTAGGCTAGCTAAAGTTGCCGATATTACCGACCAGGATACACGGGCTAGCTAAAGTTGCCGATATTACCGACCAGGACACGTAGGCTAGCTAAAGTTGCCGATATTACCGACCACGACACACAGGCTAAACTAAAGTTGCTGATATTACCGACCAGGACACGTAGGCTAGCTTATGTTACCGATGTTACCGACCAGGACACGTGGGCTAGCTTAAGTTGACGATATTAGCGACCAAGAATCACGGGCTAGCTGAAGTTGCCGATATTACCGAGAAGGACTCACGGGCTAGCTAAAGTTGCCGATATTACCGACCAGGACACGTAGACTAGCTAAAGTTGCCGATATTACGGACCAGGACACGTAGGCTAGCTAAAGTTGCCGATATTACCGACCACGACACACAGGCTAAACTAAAGTTGCTGATATTACCGACCAGGACACGTAGGCTAGCTTATGTTACCGATGTTACCGACCAGGACACGTGGGCTAGCTTAAGTTGACGATATTACCGACCAGGATACACGGGCTAGCTAAAGTTGCCGATATTACCGACCAGGACACGTAGGCTAGCTAAAGTTGCCGATATTACCGACCACGACACACAGGCTAAACTAAAGTTGCTGATATTACCGACCAGGACACGTAGGCTAGCTTATGTTACCGATGTTACCGACCAGGACACGTGGGCTAGCTTAAGTTGACGATATTAGCGACCAAGAATCACGGGCTAGCTGAAGTTGCCGATATTACCGAGAAGGACTCACGGGCTAGCTAAAGTTGTCGATATTACCGACCAGGACACGTGGGCTAGCTTAAGTTGCCGATATTAGCAACCAAGACACACGGGCTAGCTGAAGTTGCCGATATTACCGACAAGAACACACGGGCTAGCTAAAGTTGCCGATATTACCGACCAGGACACGTAGGCTAGCTAAAGTTGCCTATATTACGGACCAGGACACACAGGCTAGCTAAAGTTGCCGATATCACAGACCAGGACACGTGGGCTAGCTAAAGTTGCTGATATTACCGACCAAGACACGTAGGCTAGCTAAAGTTGCCGATATTACCGTCCAGGACACACAGGCGAAACTAAAGTTGCCGATATTACCGACCAGGACACGTAGGCTAGCTTATGTTACCGATGTTACCGACCAGGACACGTGGGCTAGCTTAAGTTGACGATATTAGCGACCAGGATACGTAGGCTAGCTGAAGTTGCCGATATTACCGAGAAGGACACACGGCCTAGCTAAAGTTGCCGATATTACCAACCAGGAAACGTAGGCTAGCTAAAGTTGCCGATATTACGGACCAGGACACACGGGCTAGCTAAGGTTGTCGATATTACCGACCAGGACACTTGGGCTAGCTTAAGTTGCCGATATTAGCGACCAAGACACACGGGCTAGCTGAAGTTGCCGACATTACCGACAAGGACACACGGGCTAGCTAAAGTTGCCGATATTACCGACCAGGACACGTAGGCTAGCTAAAGTTGCCGATATTACGGACCAGGACACACGGGCTAGCTAAAGTTGCCGATATTATCGACCAGGATACGTGGGCTAGCTAAAGTTGCCGATATTACCGACCAGGACACGTGGGCTAGCTAAAGTTGCCGATATTACCGACCAGGACACGTGGGCTAGCTAAAGTTGCCGATATTACCGACCAGGACACGTGGGCTAGCTTAAGTTGCCGATATTTCCGACCAGGACACGTGGGCTAGCTAAAGTTGCCGATATTACCGACCAAGACACGTGGGCTAGCTAAAGTTGCCGATATTACGGACCAGGATACGTGGGCTAGCTAAAGTTGCCGATATTACCGACCAGGACACGTGGGCTAGCTTAAGTTGCCGATATTACCGATCAGGATACACGGGCTAGCTAAAGTTGACGATATTACCGACCATGACACACGGACTAGCTAAAGTTGCCGATATTACCGACCAGGACACACGGGCTAGCTAAAGTTGCCGATATTACCGACCAAGACACGTGGGCTAGCTAAACTTGCCAATACTACCGACCAGGACACGTGGGCTAGCTTAAGTTGCCGATATTACCGATCAGGACACTTAGGCTAGCTAAAGTTGCTGATATTACCGACCAGGATACACGGGCTAGCTAAAGTTGCCGATATTACCGACCAAGACACGTGGGCTAGCTGAAGTTGTCGATATTTCCGACCAGGACACGTGGGCTAGCTTAAGTTGCCGATATTACCGATCAGGACACACGGGCTAGCTAAAGTTGACGACATTACCGACCATGACACACGGACTAGCTAAAGTTGCCGATATTGCCGACCAGGACACACGGGCTAGCTAAAGTTGCCGATATTACCGACCAAGACACGTGGGCTAGCTAAACTTGCCGATATTACCGACCAGGATACGTGGGCTAGCTAAAGTTGCCGATATTACCGACCAGGACACGTGGGCTAGCTAAAATTGCCGATATTACCGACCAGGACACGTGGGCTAGCTTAAGTTGCCGATATTACCGATCAGGACACACGGGCTAGCTAAAGTTGACGACATTACCGACCAGAACACACGGACTAGCTAAAGTTGCCGACATTATCGACCGGGACACGTAGGCTAGCTAAAGTTGCCGATATTACAGACCAGGACACGTGTGCTAGCTAAAGTTGCTAATATTACCGACCACGACACGTAGGCTAGCTAAAGTTGCCGATATTACGGACCAGGATACGTGGGCTAGCTAAAGTTGCCGATATTACCGACCAGGACACGTGGGCTAGCTTAAGTTGCCGATATTACCGATCAGGATACACGGGCTAGCTAAAGTTGACGATATTACCGACCATGACACCCGGACTAGCTAAAGTTGCCGATATTACCGACCAGGACACACGGGCTAGCTAAAGTTGCCGATATTACCGACCAAGACACGTGGGCTAGCTAAACTTGCCAATATTACCGACCAGGACACGTGGGCTAGCTTAAGTTGCCGATATTACCAATCAGGACACTTAGGCTAGCTAAAGTTGCCGATATTACCGACCAGGATACACGGGCTAGCTAAAGTTGCCGATATTACCGACCAAGACACGTGGGCTAGCTAAACTTGCCGATATTACCGACCAGGACACGTGGGCTAGCTAAACTTGCTGATATTACCGACCAAGACTCGTGGGCTAGCTGAAGTTGTCGATATTACCGACCAGGACACGTGGGCTAGCTTAAGTTGCCGACATTACCGACCATGACACACGGACTAGCTAAAGTTGCCGATATTGCCGACCAGGACACACGGGCTAGCTAGAGTTGCCGATAGTACCGACCAAGATACGTTGGCTAGCTAAACTTGCCGATATTACCGACCAGGATACGTGGGCTAGCTAAAGTTGCCGATATTACCGACCAGGACACGTGGGCTAGCTAAAATTGCCGATATAACCGACCAGGACACGTGGGCTAGCTTAAGTTGCCGATATTACCGACCAGGACACAAAGGCTAGCTAAAGTTGACGATATTAACGACCAGAACACACGGACTAGCTAAAGTTGCCGACATTATCGACCAGGACACGTAGGCTAGCTAAAGTTGCCGATATTACAGACCAGGACACGTGTGCTAGCTAAAGTTGCTAATATTACCGACCACGACACGTAGGCTAGCTAAAGTTGCCGATATTACCGTCCAGGACACGTGGGCTAGCTAAAGTTGCCGATTTTACCGACCAGGACACACGGGCTAGCTTATGTTACCGATGTTACCGACCAGGACACATGGACTAGCTAAAGTTGCCGATATTACCGACCAGGACACGTAGGCTAGCTAAAGTTGCCGATATTACCGACCAGGACACACAGGCTAAACTAAAGTTACTGGTATTACGGACCAGGACACGTAGGCTAGCTTATGTTACCGATGTTACCGACCAGGACACGTGGGCTAGCTTAAGTTGACGATATTAGCGACCAAGAATCACGGGCTAGCTGAAGTTGCCGATATTACCGAGAAGGACTCACGGACTAGCTAAAGTTGCCGATATTACCGACCAGGACACGTAGACTAGCTAAAGTTGCCGATATTACGGACCAGGACACACGGGCTAGCTAAAGTTGTCGATATTACCGACCAGGACACGTGGGCTAGCTTAAGTTGCCGATATTAGCAACCAAGACACACGGGCTAGCTGAAGTTGCCGATATTACCGACAAGGACACGTAGGCTAGCTAAAGTTGCCTATATTACGGACCAGGACACACAGGCTAGCTAAAGTTGCCGATATTACAGACCAGGACACGTGGGCTAGCTAAAATTGCTGATATTACCGACCAAGACACGTAGGCTAGCTAAAGTTGCCGATATTACCGACCAGTATACTTGCACTATCTGAAGTTGTCGATATTACCGACCAGGACACGTGGGCTAGCTGAAGTTGCCGTAATTACCGACCAGGACACGTGGGCTAGCTAAAGTTGCCGATATTACCGACCAGGATACGTAGGCTAGCTAAAGTTGCCGATATTAACGACCAGGACACATGGGCTAGCTAAAGTTACCGATATTATCGACCAGGATACGTAGGCTAGCTCAAGTTGCCGATATTACCGACCAGGACACGTGGGCTAGCTAAAGTTGCCGATATTACCGACCAGGACACGTGGGCTAGCTAAAGTTGCCGATATTACCGACCAGGACACACGGGCTAGCTAAAGTTGCCGATATTATCGACCAGGATACGTAGGCTAGCTAAAGTTGCCGATATTACCGACCAGGACACGTAGGCTAGCTAAAGTTGCCGATATTACGGACCAGGACACACGGGCTGGCTAAAGTTGCCGATATTGCAGACCAGGACACGTGGGCTAGCTAAAATTGCTGATATTACCGACCAAGACACGTAGGCTAGCTAAAGTTGCCGATATTACCGACCAGTATACTTTAACTAGCTGAAGTTGTCGATATTACCGACCAGGACACGTGGGCTAGCTGAAGTTGCCGTAATTACCGACCAGAACACGTGGGCTAACTAAAGTTGCTGATATTACCGACCAAGACACGTAGGCTAGCTAAAGTTGCCGATATTACCGACCAGTATACTTGCACTAGCTGAAGTTGTCGATATTACCGACCAGGACACGTGGGCTAGCTGAAGTTGCCGTAATTACCGACCAGGACACGTGGGCTAGCTAAAGTTGCCGATATTACCGACCAGGACATGTCGGCTAGCTAAAGTTGCCGATATTACCGACCAGGACACGTGGGCTAGCTAAAGTTGCCGATAATACCGACCAGGATACTTAGGGCTAGCTAAAGTTGCCGATATTACCGACCAGGACACATGGGCTAGCTAAAGTTACCGATATTATCGACCAGGATACGTAGGCTAGCTCAAGTTGCCGATATTACCGACCAGGACACGTGGGCTAGCTTAAGTTGCCGATATTTCCGACCAGGACACGTGGGCTAGCTAAAATTGACGATATTACCGACAAGGACACGTGGGCTAGCTAAAGTTGCCGATATTACCGACCAAGACACGTGGGCTAGCTAAAGTTGCCGATATTACGGACCAGGATACGTGGGCTAGCTAAAGTTGCCGATATTACGGACCAGGACACGTGGGCTAGCTTAAGTTGCCGATATTACCGATCAGGATACACGGGCTAGCTAAAGTTGACGATATTACCGACCATGACACACGGACTAGCTAAAGTTGCCGATATTACCGACCAGGACACACGGGCTACCTAAAGTTGCCGATATTACCGACCAAGACACGTGGGCTAGCTAAACTTGCCAATATTACCGACCAGGACACGTGGGCTAGCTTAAGTTGCCGATATTACCGATCAGGACACTTAGGCAAGCTAAAGTTGCCGATATTACCGACCAGGATACACGGGCTAGCTAAAGTTGCCGATATTACCGACCAAGACACGTGGGCTAGCTAAAGTTGCCGATATTACAGACCAGGAAACATAGGCTAGCTAAACTTGCCGATATTACCGACCAAGACACGTGGGCTAAACTAAAGTTGCCGATATTACCGACCAGGACACGTAGGTTAGCTTATGTTACCGATGTTACCGACCAGGACACGTGGGCTAGCTTAAGTTGACGATATTAGCGACCAAGAATCACGGGCTAGCTGAAGTTGCCGATATTACCGACAAGGACACACGGGCTAGCTAAAGTTGCCGATATTACCGACCAGGACACGTAGGCTAGCTAAAGTTGCCGATATTACGGACCAGGAAACACGGGCTAGCTAAAGTTGTCGATATTACCGACCAGGACACGTGGGCTAGCTTAAGTTGCCGATATTAGCGACCAAGACACACGGGCTAGCTGAAGTTGCCGATATTACCGACAAGGACACACGGGCTAGCTAAAGTTGCCGATATTACCGACCAGGACACGTAGGCTAGCTAAAGTTGCCGATATTACGGACCAGGACACACGGGCTAGCTAAAGTTGCTGGTATTACCGACCAGGACACATGGGCTAGCTGAAGTTGCCGTAATTACCGACCAGGACACGTGGGCTAGCTAAAGTTGCCGATATTAACGACCAGGACACGTGGGCTAGCTAAAGTTGCCGATAATACCGACCAGGATACGTAGGCTAGCTAAAGTTGCCGATATTACCGACCAGGACACGTAGGCTAGCTAAAGTTGCCGATATTACGGACCAGGACACACGGGCTAGCTAAAGTTGCCGGTATTACAGACCAGTATACTTGCACTAGCTGAAGTTGTCGATATTACCGACCAGGACACATGGGCTAGCTGAAGTTGCCGTAATTACCGACCAGGACACGTGGGCTAGCTAATGTTGCCGATATTACCGACCAGGACACGTGGGCTAGCTAAAGTTGCCGATATACCGACCAGGACACACGGGCTAGCTAAAGTTGCCGATATTACCGACCAGGACACGTAGGCTAGCTAAAGTTGCTGATATTACCGACCAAGACACGTAGGCTAGCTAAAGTGCCGATATTACCGACCAGTATACTTGCACTAGCTGAAGTTGTCGATAATACCGACCAGGACACGTGGGCTAGCTGAAGTTGCCGTAATTACCGACCATGACACGTTGGCTAGCTAAAGTTGCCGATATTACCGACCAGGACACACGGGCTAGCTAAAGTTGCCGATATTATC
Source organism: Saccoglossus kowalevskii (assembly GCF_000003605.2). Classification (NCBI taxonomy): domain Eukaryota; kingdom Metazoa; phylum Hemichordata; class Enteropneusta; family Harrimaniidae; genus Saccoglossus; species Saccoglossus kowalevskii. The sequence goes on from NW_003130157.1 coordinate 8,266, forward strand.
GACCAGGATACGTAGGCTAGCTAAAGTTGCCGATATTACCGACCAGGACACATGGCCTAGCTAAAGTTACCGATATTATCGACCAGGATACGTAGGCTAGCTCAAGTTGCCGATATTACCGACCAGGACACGTGGGCTAGCTTAAGTTGCCGATATTACCGACCAGGACACGTGGGCTAGCTAAAGTTGCCGATATTACCGACCAGGACACGCGGGCTAGCTTAAGTTGCCGATATTACCGACCAGGACACGTGGGCTAGCTAAAATTGCCGATATTACCGACCAGGACACGTGGGCTAGCTAAAGTTGCCGATATTACCGACCAAGACACGTGGGCTAGCTAAAGTTGGCGATATTACGGACCAGGATACGTGGGCTAGCTAAAGTTGCCGATATTACCGATCAGGACACGTGGGCTAGCTTAAGTTGCCGATATTACCGATCAGGACACACTGGCTAGCTAAAGTTGACGATATTACCGACCATGACACACGGACTAGCTAAAGTTGCCGATATTACCGACCAGGACACACGGGCTAGCTAAAGTTGCTGATATTACCGACCAAGACACGTGGGCTAGCTAAACTTGCCAATATTACCGACCAGGACACGTGGGCTAGCTTAAGTTGCCGATATTACCGATCAGGACACTTAGGCAAGCTAAAGTTGCCGATATTACCGACCAGGATACACGGGCTAGCTAAAGTTGCCGATATTACCGACCAAGACACGTGGGCTAGCTAAAGTTGCCGATATTACAGACCAGGAAACATAGGCTAGCTAAACTTGCCGATATTACCGACCAAGACACGTGGGCTAAACTAAAGTTGCCGATATTACCGACCAGGACACGTAGGTTAGCTTATGTTACCGATGTTACCGACCAGGACACGTGGGCTAGCTTAAGTTGACGATATTAGCGACCAAGAATCACGGGCTAGCTGAAGTTGCCGATATTACCGAGAAGGACACACGGGCTAGCTAAAGTTGCCGATATTACCGACCAGGACACGTAGGCTAGCTAAAGTTGCCGATATTACGGACCAGGAAACACGGGCTAGCTAAAGTTGTCGATATTACCGACCAGGACACGTGGGCTAGCTTAAGTTGCCGATATTAGCGACCAAGACACACGGGCTAGCTGAAGTTGCCGATATTACCGACAAGGACACACGGGCTAGCTAAAGTTGCCGATATTACCGACCAGGACACGTAGGCTAGCTAAAGTTGCCGATATTACGGACCAGGACACACGGGCTAGCTAAAGTTGCCGGTATTACAGACCAGTATACTTGCACTAGCTGAAGTTGTCGATATTACCGACCAGGACACATGGGCTAGCTGAAGTTGCCGTAATTACCGACCAGGACACGTGGGCTAGCTAAAGTTGCCGATATTAACGACCAGGACACGTGGGCTAGCTAAAGTTGCCGATAATACCGACCAGGATACGTAGGCTAGCTAAAGTTGCCGATATTACCGACCAGGACACGTAGGCTAGCTAAAGTTGCCGATATTACGGACCAGGACACACGGGCTAGCTAAAGTTGCCGGTATTACAGACCAGTATACTTGCACTAGCTGAAGTTGTCGATATTACCGACCAGGACACATGGGCTAGCTGAAGTTGCCGTAATTACCGACCAGGACACGTGGGCTAGCTAAAGTTGCCGATATTACCGACCAGGACACGTGGGCTAGCTAAAGTTGCCGATATTAGCGACCAAGAATCACGGGCTAGCTGAAGTTGCCGATATTACCGAGAAGGACTCACGGCCTAGCTAAAGTTGCCGATATTACCAACCAGGAAACGTAGGCTAGCTAAAGTTGCCGATATTACGGACCAGGACACACGGGCTAGTTAAGTTGTCGATATTACCGACCAGGACACGTGGGCTAGCTTAAGTTGCCGATATTAGCGACCAAGACACACGGGCTAGCTGAAGTTGCCGACATTACCGACAAGGACACACGGGCTAGCTAAAGTTGCCGATATTACCGACCAGGACACGTAGGCTAGCTAAAGTTGCCGATATTACGGACCAGGACACACGGGCTAGCTAAAGTTGCCGATATTACTGACCAGGACACGTGCGCTAGCTAAAGTTGCTGATATTACCGACCAAGACACGTAGGCTAGCTAAAGTTGCCGATATTACCGACCAGTATACTTGCACTAGCTGAAGTTGTCGATATTACCGACCAGGACACGAGGGCTAGCTGAAGTTGCCGTAATTACCGACCAAGACACGTGGGCTAGCTAAGGTTGCCGATATTACCGACCAGGACACGTGGGCTAGCTAAAGTTGCCGATATTACCGACCAGGATACGTAGGCTAGCTAAAGTTGCCGATATTACCGACCAGGACACATGGGCTAGCTAAAGTTACCGATATTATCGACCAGGATACGTAGGCTAACTCAAGTTGCCGATATTACCGACCAGGACACGTGGGCTAGCTAAAGTTGCCGATATTACCGACCAGGACACGTGGGCTAGCTAAAGTTGCCGATATTACCGACCAGGACACACGGGCTAGCTAAAGTTGCCGATATTATCGACCAGGACACGTAGGCTAGCTATAGTTGCCGATATTACCGACCAGGACACGTAGGCTAGCTAAAGTTGCCGATATTACAGACCAGGACACGTGGGCTAGCTAAAGTTGCTGATATTACCGACCAAGACACGTAGGCTAGCTAAAGTTGCCGATATTACCGTCCAGGACACACAGGCGAAACTAAAGTTGCCGATATTACCGACCAGGACACGTAGGCTAGCTTATGTTACCGATGTTACCGACCAGGACACGTGGGCTAGCTTAAGTTGACGATATTAGCGACCAAGAATCACGGGCTAGCTGAAGTTGCCGATATTACCGAGAAGGACACACGGCCTAGCTAAAGTTGCCGATATTACCAACCAGGAAACGTAGGCTAGCTAAAGTTGCCGATATTACGGACCAGGACACACGTGCTAGCTAAAGTTATCGATATTACCGACCAGAACACTTGGGCTAGCTTAAGTTGCCGATATTAGCGACCAAGACACACGGGCTATCTGAAGTTGCCGACATTACCGACAAGGACACACGGGCTAGCTAAAGTTGCCGATATTACCGACCAGGACACGTAGGCTAGCTAAAGTTGCCGATATTACGGACCAGGACACACGGGCTAGCTAAAGTTGCCGATATTACAGACCAGGACACGTGCGCTAGCTAAAGTTGCTGATATTACCGATCAAGACACGTAGGCTAGCTAAAGTTGCCGATATTACCGACCAGTATACTTGCACTAGCTGAAGTTGTCGATATTACCGACCAGGACACGAGGGCTAGCTGAAGTTGCCGTAATTACCGACCAGGACACGTGGGCTAGCTAAAGTTGCCGATATTACCGACCAGGACACGTGGGCTAGCTAAAGTTGCCGATATTACCGACCAGGATACGTAGGCTAGCTAAAGTTGCCGATATTACCGACCAGGACACATGGGCTAGCTAAAGTTACCGATATTATCGACCAGGATACGTAGGCTAACTCAAGTTGCCGATATTACCGACCAGGACACGTGGGCTAGCTAAAGTTGCCGATATTACCGACCAGGACACGTGGGCTAGCTAAAGTTGCCGATATTACCGACCAGGACACACGGGCTAGCTAAAGTTGCCGATATTATCGACCAGGATACGTAGGCTAGCTATAGTTGCCGATATTACCGACCAGGACACGTAGGCTAGCTAAAGTTGCCGATATTACAGACCAGGACACGTGGGCTAGCTAAAGTTGCTGATATTACCGACCAAGACACGTAGGCTAGCTAAAGTTGCCGATATTACCGACCAGTATACTTGCACTAGCTGAAGTTGTCGATATTACCGACCAGGACACGTGGGCTAGCTGAAGTTGCCGTAATTACCGACCAGGACACGTGGGCTAGCTAAAGTTGCCGATATTACCGACCAGGACACGTGGGCTAGCTAAAGTTGCCGATATTACCGACCAGGACACACGGGCTAGCTAAAGTTGCCGATATTATCGACCAGGATACGTAGGCTAGCTAAAGTTGCCGATATTACCGACCAGGACACATGGGCTAGCTAAAGTTATCGATATTATCGACCAGGATACGTAGGCTAGCTAAAGTTGCCGATATTACCGACCAAGAAACGTGGGCTAGCTAAAGTTGCCGATATTATCGACCAGGACACGTGGGCTAGCTTAAGTTGCCGATATTACCGACCAGGACACGTGGGCTTGCTAAAATTGCCGATATTACCGACCAGGACACGTGGGCTAGCTAAAGTTGCCGATATTACCGACCAAGACACGTGGGCTAGCTAAAGTTGCCGATATTACGGACCAGGATACGTGGGCTAGCTAAAGTTGCCGATATTACCGACCAGGACACGTGGGCTAGCTTAAGTTACTGATATTACCGATCAGGACACACGGGCTAGCTAAAGTTGACGATATTACCGACCATGACACACGGACTAGCTAAAGTTGCCGATATTACCGATCAGGACACACGGGCTAGCTAAAGTTGCCGATATTACCGACCAAGACACGTGGGCTAGCTAAACTTGCCAATATTACCGACCAGGACACGTGGGCTAGCTTAAGTTGTCGATATTACCGACCAGGACACTAAGGCTAGCTAAAGTTGCCGATATTACCGACCAGGATACACGGGTTAGCTAAAGTTGCCGATATTACCGACCAAGACACGTGGGCTAGCTAAACTTGCCGATATTACCGACCAGGACACGTGGGCTAGCTAAACTTGCCGATATTACCGACCAATACACGTAGGCTAGCTAAACTTGCCGATATTACCGACCAGGACACGTGGGCTAGCTTAAGTTGCCGATATTACCGATCAGGACACACGGGCTAGCTAAAGTTGACGACATTGCCGACCATGACACACGGACTAGCTAAAGTTGCCGATATTGCCGACCAGGACACACGGGCTAGCTAAAGTTGCCGATATTACCGACCAAGACACGTGGGCTAGCTAAACTTGCCGATATTACCGACCAGGATACGTGGGCTAGCTAAAGTTGCCGATATTACCGACCAGGACACGTGGGCTAGCTAAAATTTCCGATATTACCGACCAGGACACGTCGGCTAGCTTAAGTTGCCGATATTACCGACCAGGACACACAGGCTAGCTAAAGTTGCAGATATTACCGACCAAGACACGTAGGCTAGCTAAAGTTGCCGATATTACCGACCAGTATACTTGCACGAGCTGAAGTTGTCGATATTACCGACCAGGACACGTGGGCTAGCTGAAGTTGCCGTAATTACCGACCAGGACACGTGGGCTAGCTAAAGTTTCCGATATTACCGACCAGGACACGTGGGCTAGCTAAAGTTGCCGATATTACCGACCAGGATACGTAGGCTAGCTAAAGTTGCCGATATTACCGACCAGGACACATGGGCTAGCTAAAGTTACCGATATTATCGACCAGGATACGTAGGCTAACTCAAGTTGCCGATATTACCGACCAGGACACACAGGCTAGCTAAAGTTGCCGATATTACCGACCAGGACACGTGGGCTAACTAAAGTTGCCGATATTACCGACCAAGACACACAGGCTAGCTAAAGTTGCCGATATTATCGACCAGGATAAGTAGGCTAGCTATAGTTGCCGATATTACCGACCAGGACACGTAGGCTAGCTAAAGTTGCCGATATTACAGAACAGGACACGTGGGCTAGCTAAAGTTGCTGATATTACCGACCAAGACACGTAGGCTAGCTAAAGTTGCCGATATTACCGACCAGTATACTTGCACTAGCTGAAGTTGTCGATATTACCGACCAGGACACGTGGGCTAGCTGAAGTTGCCGTAATTACCGACCAGGACACGTGGGCTAGCTAAAGTTGCCGATATTACCGACCAGGACACGTGGGCTAGCTAAAGTTGCCGCTATTACCGACCAGGACACATGGGCTAGCTTAAGTTGCCGATATTACCGACCAGGACACATGGGCTAGCTAAAGTTATCGATATTATCGACCAGGATACGTAGGCTAGCTAAAGTTGCCGATGTTACCGACCAAGACACGTGGGCTAGCTAAAGTTGCCGATATTATCGACCAGGACACGTGGGCTAGCTTAAGTTGCCGATATTACCGACCAGGACACGTGGGCTAGCTAAAATTGCCGATATTACCGACCAGGACACGTGGGCTAGCTAAAGTTGCCGATATTACCGACCAAGACACGTGGGCTAGCTAAAGTTGCCGATATTACGGACCAGGATACGTGGGCTAGCTAAAGTTGCCGATATTACCGACCAGGACACGTGGGCTAGCTTAAGTTGCCGATATTACCGATCAGGACACACGGACTAGCTAAAGTTGCCGATATTACCGATCAGGACACACGGGCTAGCTAAAGTTGCCGATATTACCGACCAAGACACGTGTGCTAGCTAAACTTGCCAATATTACCGACCAGGACACGTGGGCTAGCTTAAGTTGCCGATATTACCGATCAGGACACTTAGGCTAGCTAAAGTTGCCGATATTACGGACCAGGATACGTGGGCTAGCTAAAGTTGCCGATATTACCGATCAGGACACGTGGGCTAGCTAAAGTTGCCGATATTACGGACCAGGATACGTGGGCTAGCTAAAGTTGCCGATATTACCGACCAGGACACGTGGGCTAGCTTAAGTTTCCGATATTACCGATCAGGACACACGGGCTAGCTAAAGTTGACGATATTACCGACCATGACACACGGACTAGCTAAAGTTGCCGATATTACCGATCAGGACACACGGGCTAGCTAAAGTTGCCGATATTACCGACCAAGACACGTGGGCTAGCTAAACTTGCCAATATTACCGACCAGGACACGTGGGCTAGCTTAAGTTGCCGATATTACCGACCAGGACACTTAGGCTAGCTAAAGTTGCCGATATTACCGACCAGGATACACGGGTTAGCTAAAGTTGCCGATATTACCGACCAAGACACGTGGGCTAGCTAAACTTGCCGATATTACCGACCAGGACACGTGGGCTAGCTAAACTTGCCGATATTACCGACCAAGACACGTAGGCTAGCTAAACTTGCCGATATTACCGACCAGGACACGTGGGCTAGCTTAAGTTGCCGATATTACCGATCAGGACACACGGGCTAGCTAAAGTTGACGACATTGCTGACCATGACACACGGACTAGCTAAAGTTGCCGATATTGCCGACCAGGACACACGGGCTAGCTAAAGTTGCCGATATTACCGACCAAGACACGTGGGCTAGCTAAACTTGCCGATATTACCGACCAGGATACGTGGGCTAGCTAAAGTTGCCGATATTACCGACCAGGACACGTGGGCTAGCTAAAATTGCCGATATTACCGACCAGGACACGTCGGCTAGCTTAAGTTGCCGATATTACCGACCAGGACACACAGGCTAGCTAAAGTTGCAGATATTACCGACCAAGACACGTAGGCTAGCTAAAGTTGCCGCTATTACCGACCAGGACACATGGGCTAGCTTAAGTTGCCGATATTACCGACCAGGACACATGGGCTAGCTAAAGTTATCGATATTATCGACCAGGATACGTAGGCTAGCTAAAGTTGCCGATATTACCGACCAAGACACGTGGGCTAGCTAAAGTTGCCGATATTATCGACCAGGACACGTGGGCTAGCTTAAGTTGCCGATATTACCGACCAGGACACGTGGGCTAGCTAAAATTGCCGATATTACCGACCAGGACACATGGGCTAGCTAAAGTTACCGATATTATCGACCAGGATACGTAGGCTAACTCAAGTTGCCGATATTACCGACCAGGACACACAGGCTAGCTAAAGTTGCCGATATTACCGACCAGGACACGTGGGCTAACTAAAGTTGCCGATATTACCGACCAGGACACACAGGCTAGCTAAAGTTGCCGATATTATCGACTAGGATACGTAGGCTAGCTATAGTTGCCGATATTACCGACCAGGACACGTAGGCTAGCTAAAGTTGCCGATATTACAGAACAGGACACGTGGGCTAGCTAAAGTTGCTCATATTACCGACCAAGACACGTAGGCTAGCTAAAGTTGCCGATATTACCGACCAGTATACTTGCACTAGCTGAAGTTGTCGATATTACCGACCAGGACACGTGGGCTAGCTGAAGTTGCCATAATTACCGACCAGGACACGTGGGCTAGCTAAAGTTGCCGATATTACCGACCAGGACACGTGGGCTAGCTAAAGTTGCCGATATTACCGACCAGGACACATGGGCTAGCTTAAGTTGCCGATATTACCGACCAGGACACATGGGCTAGCTAAAGTTATCGATATTATCGACCAGGATACGTAGGCTAGCTAAAGTTGCCGATATTACCGACCAAGACACGTGGGCTAGCTAAAGTTGCCGATATTATCGACCAGGACACGTGGGCTAGCTTAAGTTGCCGATATTACCGACCAGGACACGTGGGCTAGCTAAAATTGCCGATATTACCGACCAGGACACGTGGGCTAGCTAAAGTTGCCGATATTACCGACCAAGACACGTGGGCTAGCTAAAGTTGCCGATATTACGGACCAGGATACGTGGGCTAGCTAAAGTTGCCGATATTACCGACCAGGACACGTGGGCTAGCTTAAGTTGCCGATATTACCGATCAGGACACACGGGCTAGCTAAAGTTGACGATATTACCGACCATGACACACGGACTAGCTAAAGTTGCCGATATTACCGATCAGGACACACGGGCTAGCTAAAGTTGCCGATATTACCGACCAAGACACGTGGGCTAGCTAAACTTGCCAATATTACCGACCAGGACACGTGGGCTAGCTTAAGTTGCCGATATTACCGATCAGGACACTTAGGCTAGCTAAAGTTGCCGATATTACCGACCAGGATACACGGGTTAGCTAAAGTTGCCGATATTACCGACCAAGACACGTGGGCTAGCTAAACGTGCCGATATTACCGAGCAGGACACGTGGGCTAGCTAAACTTGCCGATATTACCGACCAAGACACGTAGGCTAGCTAAACTTGCCGATATTACCGACCAGGACACGTGGGCTAGCTTAAGTTGCCGATATTACCGATCAGGACACACGGGCTAGCTAAAGTTGACGACATTACCGACCATGACACACGGACTAGCTAAAGTTGCCGATATTGCCGACCAGGACACACGGGCTAGCTAAAGTTGCCGATATTACCGACCAAGACACGTGGGCTAGCTAAACTGGCCGATATTACCGACCAGGATACGTGGGCTAGCTAAAGTTGCCGATATTACCGACCAGGACACGTGGGCTAGCTAAAATTTCCGATATTACCGACCAGGACACGTGGGCTAGCTTAAGTTGCCGATATTACCGACCAGGACACACAGGCTAGCTAAAGTTGACGATATTACCGACCAGAACACACGGACTAGCTAAAGTTGCCGACATTATCGACCAGGACACGTAGGCTAGCTAAAGTTGCCGATATTACAGACCAGGACACGTAGGCTAGCTAAGGTTGCCGATATTACCGTCCAGGACACGTGGGCTAGCTAAAGTTGCCGATATTTCCGTCCAGGACACGTGGGCTAGCTAAAGTTGCCGATTTTACCGACCAGGACACACGGGCTAGCTAAAGTTGCCGATATTACCGACCAGGACACGTGGGCTAGCTAAAGTTGCCGATTTTACCGACAGGACACGTGGGCTAGCTTAAGTTGCCGATATTACCAATCAGGACACTTAGGCTAGCTAAAGTTGCCGATATTACCGACCAGGATACACGGGCTAGCTAAAGTTGCCGATATTACCGACCAGGACACGTAGGCTAGCTAAAGTTGCCGATATTACCGACCACGACACACAGGCTAAACTAAAGTTGCTGATATTACCGACCAGGACACGTAGGCTAGCTTATGTTACCGATGTTACCGACCAGGACACGTGGGCTAGCTTAAGTTGACGATATTAGCGACCAAGAATCACGGGCTAGCTGAAGTTGCCGATATTACCGAGAAGGACTCACGGGCTAGCTAAAGTTGCCGATATTACCGACCAGGACACGTAGACTAGCTAAAGTTGCCGATATTACGGACCAGGACACACGGGCTAGCTAAAGTTGTCGATATTACCGACCAGGACACGTGGGCTAGCTTAAGTTGCCGATATTAGCAACCAAGACACACGGGCTAGCTGAAGTTGCCGATATTACCGACAAGGACACACGGGCTAGCTAAAGTTGCCGATATTACCGACCAGGACACGTAGGCTAGCTAAAGTTGCCTATATTACGGACCAGGACACACAGGCTAGCTAAAGTTGCCGATATTACCGACCAGTACACTTGCACTAGCTGAAGTTGTCGATATTACCGACCAGGACACGTGGGCTAGCTGAAGTTGCAATAATTATCGACCAGGACACGTGGGCTAGCTAAAGTTGCCGATATTACCGACCAGGACACGTGGGCTAGCTAAAGTTGCCGATATTTCCGACCAGGACACACGGGCTAGCTAAAGTTGCCGATATTATCGACCAGGATACGTAGGCTAGCTAAAGTTGCCGATATTACCGACCAGGACACGTGGGCTAGCTTAAGTTGCCGATATTATCGACCAGGATACGTAGGCTAGCTCAAGTTGCCGATATTACCGACCAGGACACGTGGGCTAGCTTAATTTGCCAATATTACCGACCAGGACTCGTGGGCTAGCTAAAGTTGCCGATATTACCGACCAGGACACGTGGGCTAGCTTAAGTTGCCGATATTTCCGACCAGGACACGTGGGCTAGCTAAAATTGACGATATTACCGACCAGGACACGTGGGCTAGCTAAAGTTGCCGATATTACCGACCAAGACACGTGGGCTAGCTAAAGTTGCCGATATTACGGACCAGGATACGTGGGCTAGCTAAAGTTGCCGATATTACCGACCAGGACACGTGGGCTAGCTTAAGTTGCCGATATTACCGATCAGGATACACGGGCTAGCTAAAGTTGACGATATTACCGACCATGACACACGGACTAGCTAAAGTTGCCGATATTACCGACCAGGACACACGGGCTAGCTAAAGTTGCCGATATTACCGACCAAGACACGTGGGCTAGCTAAACTTGCCAATACTACCGACCAGGACACGTGGGCTAGCTTAAGTTGCCGATATTACCGATCAGGACACTTAGGCTAGCTAAAGTTGCCGATATTACCGACCAGGATTCACGGGCTAGCTAAAGTTGCCGATATTACCGACCAAGACACGTGGGCTAGCTAAACTTGCCGATATTACCGACCAGGACACGTGGGCTAGCTAAACTTGCTGATATTACCGACCAAGACACGTGGGCTAGTTGAAGTTGTCGATATTACCGACCAGGACACGTGGGCTAGCTTAAGTTGCCGATATTACCGATCAGGACACACGGGCTAGCTAAAGTTGACGACATTACCGACCATGACACACGGACTAGCTAAAGTTGCCGATATTGCCGACCAGGACACACGGGCTAGCTAAAGTTGCCGATATTACCGACCAAGACACGTGGGCTAGCTAAACTTGCCGATATTACCGACCAGGATACGTGAGCTATCTAAAGTTGCCGATATTACCGACCAGGACACCTGGGCTAGCTAAAATTGCCGATATTACCGACCAGGACACGTGGGCTAGCTTAAGTTGCCGATATTACCGACCAGGACACACAGGCTAACTAAAGTTGACGATATTATCGACCAGAACACACGGACTAACTATGTTGCCGACATTATCGACCAGGACACCTAGGCTAGCTAAAGTTGCCGATAT
>NW_003130160.1:0-12697 GCF_000003605.2 Saccoglossus kowalevskii
CTATTCCTAGACCTATTCCTACATGACATATCGACACATATAGCAGTAACACGGTCTATTCCTAGACACGTATCTACATGACATACAGACACATATAGCAGTAACACGGTCTGTTCCTAGACACGTATCTACATGACATACTGACACATATAGCAGTAACACGGTCTGTTCCTAGACACGTATCTACATGACATACTGACACGTATAGCAGTTACATGGTCTATTCCTAAACAGGTATCTACATGACATACTGACACATATAGCAGTAACACGGTCTATTCCAAGACACGTATCTACATGACATACTGACACATATAGCAGTAACAGTCTATTCCAAGACACGTATCTACATGACATACTGACATATATAGCAGTAACATGGTCTACTCCTTGACACATATCTACATAACATACTGACACCTATAGCAGTAACACGGTCTCTTCCCAGACACATATCTACATGCCTTACTGACACAAATAGCAGTAACACGGTCTATTCCAAGACGCGTATCTACATGACATACTGACATATATAGCAGTAATACGGTCTATTCCTCGACACGTATCTACATGATACATATAGAAGTAACACGGTCTATTCCTTGACACATATCTACATAACATACTGACACCTATAGCAGTAACACGGTCCCTTCCCAGACACATATCTACATGCCTTACTGACACATATAGCAGTAACATGGTTTATTCCTAGACACGTATCTACATGACATACTGACACATAGAAGTAACACGGTCTATTCCTAGACACGTATCTACATGACATACTGACACATGTAGCAGTAACATGGTCTATTCCTAGACACGTATCTACATGACATACTGACACATATAGCAGTAACACGGTCCATTCCCAGACACGTATCTACATGACATACTGACACATATAGCAGTAACACGGTCCATTCCCAGACACGTATCTACATGACATACTGACACATATAGCAGTAACACGGTCTATTCCGAGAAACGTATCTACATGACATACTGACACATGTAGCAGTAACATGGTCTATTCATAGACACGTACCTACATGACATACTGACACATATAGAAGTAATATGGTCTATTCCTAGACACGTATTACATGACATACTGACACATATAGCAGCAACACGGTTTATTTCCTAGACAGGTATCTACATGACATACTGACACATACAGAAGTAACACGGTCTATTCCCAGACACATATCTACATGACATACTGACACATATAGCAGTAACACGGTCTATTCCTAGACACGTACCTACATGACATACTGACACATACAGCAGTAACATGGTCTATTCCTAGACATGTACCTACATGACATACTGACACATATAGCAGTAACACGGTCCATTCCCAGACACGTATCTACATGACATACTGACACATATAGCAGTAACACGGTCCATTCCCAGACACGTATCTACATGACATACTGACACATATAGCAGTAACACGGTCTATTCCTAGACCTATTCCTACATGACATATCGACATATATAGCAGTAACACGGTCTAATCCCAGACACGTATCTACATGACATACTGACACATATAGCAGTAACACGGTCTGTTCCTAGACACGTATCTACATGACATACTGACACATATAGCAGTTACATGGTCTATTCCTAGACAGGTATCTACATGACATACTGACACATACAGAAGTAACACGGTCTATTCCCAGACATATATCTACATGACATACTGACACATATAGCAGTAACACGGTCTATTCCTAGACACGTACCTACATGACATACTGACACATACAGCAGTAACATGGTCTATTCCTAGACATGTACCTACATGACATACTGACACATATAGCAGTAACACGGTCCATTCCCAGACACGTATCTACATGACACACTGACACATATAGCAGTAACACGGTCCATTCCCAGACACGTATCTACATGACATACTGACACATATAGCAGTAACACGGTCTATTCCAAGACACGTATCTTCATGACATACTGACACATATAGCAGTAACACGGTCTATTCCTAGACACATATCTACATGACATACTGACACATATGGCAGTAACATGGTCTATTCCTAGACACATATCTACATGACACACTGACACATATAGCAGTAACACGGTCCATTCCCAGACACGTATCTACATGACATACTGACACATATAGAAGTAACATGGTCTATTCCAAGACACGTATCTACATGACATACTGACACATATAGCAGTAACACGGTCTATTCCAAGACCTATTCCTACATGACATACTGACATATATAGCAGTAACACGGTCTATTACTAGACACGTATCTACATGACATACTGACACATACAGAAGTAACACGGTCTATTCCCAGACACATATCTACATGACATACTGACACATATAGCAGTAACTTGGACTATTCCTAGACACGTATCTACATGACATACTGACACATATAGCAATAACACGGTCCATTCCCAGTTACATATCTACAGACATACTAACACATATAGCAGTACACATCCATTCCCAGACACGTATCTACATGACATACTGACACATATAGCAGTAACACGGTCCATTGCCAGACACGTATCTACATGACATACTGACACATATAGCAGTAACACAGTCTATTCCCAGACATGTATCTACATGACATACTGACACATATAGCAGTAACACAGTCTATTCCTAGACATGTATATACATGACATACTGACACATATAGCAGTAACACGGTCCTTTCCCAGACATGTATCTACATGACATACTGACACATATAGCAGTAACACGGTCTATTCCTAGACACGTATCTACATGACATACTGACACATATAGCAGTAACATGGTCCATTCCCAGACACGTATCTACATGACATACTGACACATATAGCAGTAACAGGGTATATTCCCAGACACGTATCTACAAGACATACTGACACATATAGCAGTAACTTGGTCCATTCCTAGACACGTATCTACATGACATACTGACACATATAGCAGTAACAGGGTCCATTCCCAGACACGTATCTACAAGACATACTGACACATATAGCAGTAACACGGTCCATTCCTAGACACGTATCTACATGACATACTGACACATATAGCAGTAACACATAGCAGTAACACAGTCTATTCCCAGACATGTATCTACATGACATACTGACACATATAGCAGTAACACAGTCTATTCCTAGACATGTATATACATGACATACTGACACATATAGCAGTAACACGGTCCTTTCCTAGACATGTATCTACATGACATACTGACACATATAGCAGTAACACGGTCTATTCCTAGACACGTATCTACATGACATACTGACACATATAGAAGTAATATGGTCTATTCCTAGACACGTATCTACATGACATACTGACACATATAGCAGCAACACGGTTTATTCCTAGACACGTATCTACATGACATACTGACACATATAGCAGCAGCACGGTCTATTCCTTGACACGTATCTACATGACATACTGACACATATAGCAGTAACAGGGTCTATTCCCAGACACGTATCTACAAGACATACTGACACATATAGAAGTAACACAGTCCATTGCCAGACACGTATCTACAAGACATACTGACACATATAGCAGTAACACGGTCCATTCCCAGACACGTATCTACATGACATACTGACACATATAGCAGTAACAGGGTCCATTCCCAGACACGTATCTACAAGACATACTGACACATATAGCAGTAACACGGTACTTTCCTAGACATGTATCTACATGACATACTGACACATATAGCAGTAACACGGTCTATTCCTAGACACGTATCTACATGACATACTGACACATATAGCAGTAACATGGTCCATTCCCAGACACGTATCTACATGACATACTGACACATATAGCAGTAACAGGGTCCATTCCCAGACACGTATCTACAAGACATACTGACACATATAGCAGTAACATGGTCCATTCCTAGACACGTATCTACATGACATACTGACACATATAGCAGTAATAGGGTCCATTCCCAGACACGTATCTACAAGACATACTGACACATATAGCAGTAACACGGTCCATTCCTAGACACGTATCTACATGACATACTGACACATATAGCAGTAACACAGTCTATTCCTAGACATGTATCTACATGACATACTGACACATATAGAAGTAACACGGTCTATTCCTAGACACGTATCTACATGACATACTGACACATATAGCAGTAACACAGTCTATTCCCAGACATGTATCTACATGACATACTGACACATATAGCAGTAACACAGTCTATTCCTAGACATGTATATACATGACATACTGACACATATAGCAGTAACACGGTCTATTCCTAGACACGTATCTACATGACATACTGACACATATAGAAGTAATATGGTCTATTCCTAGACACGTATCTACATGACATACTGACACATATAGCAGCAACACGGTTTATTCCTAGACACGTATCTACATGACATACTGACACATATAGCAGCAGCACGGTCTATTCCTTGACACGTATCTACATGACATACTGACACATATAGCAGTAACAGGGTCTATTCCCAGACACGTATCTACAAGACATACTGACACATATAGAAGTAACACGGTCCATTGCCAGACACGTATCTACAAGACATACTGACACATATAGCAGTAACACGGTCCATTCCCAGACACGTATCTACATGACATACTGACACATATAGCAGTAACAGGGTCCATTCCCAGACACGTATCTACAAGACATACTGACACATATAGCAGTAACACGGTCCATTCCTAGACACGTATCTACATGACATACTGACACATATAGCAGTAACACAGTCTATTCCTAGACATGTATCTACATGACATACTGACACATATAGAAGTAACACGGTCTATTCCTAGACACGTATCTACATGACATACTGACACATATAGCAGTAACACAGTCTATTCCCAGACATGTATCTACATGACATACTGACACATATAGAAGTAATATGGTCTATTCCTAGACACGTATCTACATGACATACTGACACATATAGCAGCAACACGGTTTATTCCTAGACACGTATCTACATGACATACTGACACATATAGCAGCAGCACGGTCTATTCCTTGACACGTATCTACATGACATACTGACACATATAGCAGTAACAGGGTCTATTCCCAGACACGTATCTACAAGACATACTGACACATATAGAAGTAACACGGTCCATTGCCAGACACGTATCTACAAGACATACTGACACATATAGCAGTAACACGGTCTCATTCCCAGACACGTATCTACATGACATACTGACACATATAGCAGTAACAGGGTCTATTCCCAGACACGTATCTACAAGACATACTGACACATATAGCAGTAACACGGTCCATTCCTAGACACGTATCTACATGACATACTGACACATATAGCAGTAAGACAGTCTATTCCTAGACATGTATCTACATGACATACTGACACATATAGAAGTAACATGGTCTATTCCTAGACACGTATCTACATGACATACTGACACATATAGCAGTAACACGGTCCATTGCCAGACAGGTATCTACAAGACATACTGACACATATAGCAGTAACACGGTCCATTCCCAGACACGTATCTACATGACATACTGACACATATAGCAGTAACAGGGTCCATTCCCAGACACGTATCTACAAGATATACTGACACATATAGCAGTAACACGGTCCATTCCTAGACACGTATCTACATGACATACTGACACATATAGCAGTAACACAGTCTATTCCTAGACATGTATCCAAATGACATACTGACACATATAGAAGTAACACGGTCTATTCCTAGACACGTATCTACATGACATACTGACACATATAGCAGTAACACGGTCCCTTCCCAGACACATATCTACATGCCTTACTGACACATATAGCAGTAACATGGTTTATTCCTAGACACGTATCTACAGGACATACTGACACATAGAAAGTAACACGGTCTATTCCTATTCACGTATCTACATGACATACTGACACATGTAGCAGTAACATGGTCTATTCCTAGACACGTATCTACATGACATACTGACACATATAGCAGTAACACGGTCCATTCCCAGACACGTATCTACATGACATACTGACACATATAGCAGTAACATGGTCCATTCCTAGACACGTATTTACTGACATACTGACACATATAGCAGTAACACGGTTATTCCTAGACACGTATCTACATGACATACTGACACATATAGCAGTAACACGGTCTGTTCCTAGACACGTATCTACATGACATACTGACACGTATAGCAGTTACATGGTCTATTCCTAGACAGGTATCTACATGACATACTGACACATACAGAAGTAACACGGTCTATTCCCAGACACATATTACATGACATACTGACACATATAGCAGTAACACGGTCTATTCCTAGACACGTACCTACATGACATACTGACACATGCAGCAGTAACATGGTCTATTCCTAGACATGTACCTACATGACACACTGACACATATAGCAGTAACACGGTCCATTCCCAGACACGTATCTACATGACACACTGACACATATAGCAGTAACACGGTCCATTCCCAGACACGTATCTACATGACATACTGACACATATAGCAGTAACACGGTCTATTCCAAGACACGTATCTTCATGACATACTGACACATATAGCAGTAACACGGTCTATTCCTAGACACGTACCTACATGACATACTGACACATACAGCAGTAACATGGTCTATTCCTAGACATGTACCTACATGACACACTGACACATATAGCAGTAACACGGTCCATTCCCAGACACGTATCTACATGAAATACTGACACATATAGCAGTAACACGTTCTATTCCAAGACACGTATCTACATGACATACTGACACATATAGCAGTAACAGTCTATTCCAAGACACGTATCTACATGACATACTGACATATATAGCAGTAACATGGTCTACTCCTTGACAAGTATATACATGACATACTGACACATATAGCAGTAACACGGTCCTTTCCTAGACACGTATCTACATGACATACTGACACATATAGCAGTAACACGGTCTATTCCTAGACCTATTCCTACATGACATATCGACATATATAGCAGTAACACGGTCTATTCCTAGACACGTATCTACATGACATACTGACACATATATCAGTAACACGGTCTGTTCCTAGACACATATCTACATGACATACTGACACATATAGCAGTTACATGGTCTATTCCTAGACAGGTATCTACATGACATACTGACACATACAGAACTAACACGGTCTATTCCCAGACACATATCTACATGACGTACTGACCCATATAGCGGTAACACGGTCTATTCCTAGACACGTACCTACATGACATACTGACACATACGGCAGTAACATGGTCTATCC
Source organism: Saccoglossus kowalevskii (assembly GCF_000003605.2). Lineage (NCBI taxonomy): Eukaryota > Metazoa > Hemichordata > Enteropneusta > Harrimaniidae > Saccoglossus > Saccoglossus kowalevskii. Next base: position 7,425 of record NW_003130160.1, read on the forward strand.
CTAGACATGTACCTACATGACACACTGACACATATATAAGTAACACGGTCCATTCCCAGACACGTATCTACATGACACACTGACACATAGAGCAGTAACACGGGCCATTCCCTAGACAGGTATCTACATGACATACTGACACATACAGAAGTAACACGGTCTATTCCCAGACACATATCTACATGACATACTGACACATATAGCAGTAACACGGTCTATTTCTAGACACGTACCTACATGACATACTGACACATACAGCAGTAACATGGTCTATTCCTAGACATGTACCTACATGACACACTGACACATATAGCAGTAACACGGTCCATTCCCAGACACGTATCTACATGACACACTGACACATATAGCAGTAACACGGTCCATTCCCAGACACGTATCTACATGACATACTGACACATATAGCAGTAACACGGTCTATTCCAAGACACGTATCTTCATGACATACTGACACATATAGCAGTAACACGGTCTATTCCTAGACACGTACCTACATGACATACTGACACATACAGCAGTAACATGGTCTATTCCTAGACATGTACCTACATGACACACTGACACATATAGCAGTAACACGGTCCATTCCCAGACACGTATCTACATGACATACTGACACATATAGCAGTAACACGGTCTATTCCAAGACACGTATCTACATGACATACTGACACATATAGCAGTAACAGTCTATTCCAAGACACATATCTACATGACATACTGACATATATAGCAGTAACATGGTCTACTCCTTGACACATATCTACATAACATACTGACACCTATAGCAGTAACACGGTCTCTTCCCAGACACATATCTACATGCCTTACTGACACAAATAGCAGTAACACGGTCTATTCCAAGACGCGTATCTACATGACATACTGACATATATAGCAGTAATACGGTCTATTCCTCGACACGTATCTACATGACACATATAGAAGTAACACGGTCTATTCCCTTGACACATATCTAACATAACATTTCTGACACCTATAGCAGTAACAACGGTTCGCTTTCCCAGACACTATCTACATGCCTTACTGACACATATAGCAGTAACATGGTTTATTCCTAGACACGTATCTACATGACATACTGACACATAGAAGTAACACGGTCTATTCCTAGACACGTATCTACATGACATACTGACACATGTAGCAGTAACATGGTCTATTCCTAGACACGTATCTACATGACATACTGACACATATAGCAGCAACACGGTTTATTCCTAGACACGTATCTACATGACATACTGACACATATAGCAGCAGCACGGTCTATTCCTTGACACGTATCTACATGACATACTGACGCATATAGCAGTAACAGGGTCTATTCCCAGACACGTATCTACAAGACATACTGACACATATAGAAATAACACGGTCCATTGCCAGACACGTATCTACAAGACATACTGACACATATAGCAGTAACACGGTCCATTCCCAGACACGTATCTACATGACATACTGACACATATAGCAGTAACAGGGTCCATTCCCAGACACGTATCTACAAGACATACTGACACATATAGCAGTAACACGGTCCATTCCTAGACACGTATCTACATGACATACTGACACATATAGCAGTAACAGTCTATTCCTAGACATGTATCTACATGACATACTGACACATATAGAAGTAACACGGTCTATTCCTAGACACGTATCTACATGACATACTGACACATATAGCAGTAACACAGTCTATTCCCAGACATGTATCTACATGACATACTGACACATATAGCAGTAACACAGTCTATTCCTAGACATGTATATACATGACATACTGACACATATAGCAGTAACACGGTCCTTTCCTAGACATGTATCTACATGACATACTGACACATATAGCAGTAACACGGTATATTCTTAGACACGTATCTACATGACATACTGACACATATAGCAGAACACGGTCCATTCCTAGACACGTATCTACATGACACACTGACACATATAGCAGTAACACGGTCCATTCCCAGACATGTATTACATGACACACTGACACATATAGCAGTAACACGGTCCATTCCCAGACACGTATCTACATGACATAGTGACACATATAGCAGTAACACGGTCTATTCCAAGACACGTATCTTCATGACATACTGACACATATAGCAGTAACACGGTCTATTCCTAGACACGTACCTACATGACATACTGACACATACAGCAGTAACATGGTCTATTCCTAGACATGTACTACATGACACACTGACACATATAGCAGTAACACGGTCCATTCCCAGACACGTATTACATGACATACTGACACATATAGCAGTAACACGTTATATTCCAAGACACGTATCTACATGACATACTGACACATATAGCAGTAACAGTCTATTCCAAGACACGTATCTACATGACATACTGACATATATAGCAGTAACATGGTCTACTCCTTGACAAGTATATACATGACATACTGACACATATAGCAGTAACACGGTCCTTTCCTAGACACGTATCTACATGACATACTGACACATATAGCAGTAACACGGTCTATTCTTAGACACGTATCTACATGACATACTGACACATATAGCAGTAACACGGTCCATTCCCAGACACGTATCTACATGACATACTGACACATATAGCAGTAACAGGGTCCATTCCCAGACACGTATCTACAAGATATACTGACACATATAGCAGTAACACGGTCCATTCCTAGACACGTATCTACATGACATACTGACACATATAGCAGTAACACAGTCTATTCCTAGACATGTATCCAAATGACATACTGACACATATAGAAAGTAACACGGTCTATTCCTAGACACGTATCTACATGACATACTGACACATATAGCAGTAACACGGTCCCTTCCCAGACACATATCTACATGCCTTACTGACACATATAGCAGTAACATGGTTTATTCCTAGACACGTATCTACATGACATACTGACACATAGAAGTAACACGGTCTATTCCTATTCACGTATCTACATGACATACTGACACATGTAGCAGTAACATGGTCTATTCCTAGACACGTATCTACATGACATACTGACACATATAGCAGTAACACGGTCCATTCCCAGACACGTATCTACATGACATACTGACACATATAGCAGTAACACGGTCCATTCCTAGACACGTATCTACATGACATACTGACACATATAGCAGTAACACAGTCTATTCCTAGACATGTATCTACATGACATACTGACACATATAGAAGTAAACACTGTCTATTCCTAGACACGTATCTACATGACATACTGACACATACAGAAGTAACACGGTCTATTCCCAGACACATATCTACATGACATACTGACACATATAGCAGTAACTTGGACTATTCCTAGACACGTATCTACATGACATACTGACACATATAGCAATAACACGGTCCATTCCCAGACATGTATCTACATGACATACTGACACATATAGCAGTAACACGGTCTATTCCAAGACACGTATGTACATGACATACTGACACATATAGCAGTAACTTGGACTATTCCTAGACACGTATCTACTTGACATACTGACACATATAGCAGTAACACGGTCCCTTGCCAGACACGTATCTACATGACATACTGACACATATAGCAGTAACACGGTCCATTGCCAGACACGTATCTACATGACATACTGACACATATAGCAGTAACACGGTCTATTCCTAGACACGTATCTACATGACATATCGACACATATAGCAGTAACACGGTCTATTCCTAGTCACGTATCTACATGACATACTGACACATATAGCAGTAACACGGTCTATTCCCAGACACATATCTACATGACATACTGACACATATAGCAGTAACTTGGACTATTCCTAGACACGTATCTACATGACATACTGACACATATAGCAGTAACAGGGTCCATTCCCAGACACGTATCTACATGACATACTGACACATATAGCAGTAACGCAGTCCATTCCCAGTTACATATCTACATGACATACAAACACATGTAGCAGTAACACATCCATTCCCAGACACGTATCTACATGACATACTGACACATATAGCAGTAACACGGTCCATTGCCAGACACGTATCTACATGACATACTGACACATATAGCAGTAACTCGGTCTATTCCTAGACCTATTCCTACATGACATACTGACACATATAGCAGTAACACGGTCTATTCCTAGATACTTATCTACATGACATACTGACACATATAGCTGTAACACGGTCTATTCCTAGACATGTATCTACATGACATACTGACACATATAGCAGTAACACGGTCTAATCCTAGACACGTATCTACATGACATACTGACACATATAGCATTAACATGGTCTATTCCCCAACACGTATCTACATGACATACTGACACATATAGCAGTAACACGGTCTATTCCTAGACACATATCTACATGACATACTGACACATATGGCAGTAACATGGTCTATTCCTAGACACATATGTAAATGACATACTGACACATATAGCAGAAACACGGTCTATTCCTAGACACGTATCTACATGACATACTGACACATATAGCAGTAACACGGTCTATTCCTAGACACGTATCTACATGACATGCTGACACATATAGCAGTAACACGGTCTATTCCTAGACCTATTCCTACATGACATACTGACACATATAGCAGTAACACGGTCTATTCCTAGACACGTATCTACATGACATACTGACACATATAGCAGTAACACGGTCTGTTCCTAGACACGTATCTACATGACATACTGACACATATAGCAGTTACACGGTCTATTCCTAGACACGTATCTACATGACATACTGACACATACAGAAGTAACACGGTCTATTCCCAGACACATATCTACATGACATACTGACACATATAGCAGTAACTTGGACGATTCCTAGACACGTATCTACTTGACATACTGACACATATAGCAGTAACACGGTCCATTCCCAGACACATATCTACAAGACATACTGACACATATAGCAGTAACACGGTCCATTCCTAGACACGTATATACATGACATACTGACACATATAGCAGTAACACAGTCTATTCCTAGACATGCATCTACATGACATACTGACACATATAGAAGTAACACGGTCTATTCCTAGACACGTATCTACATGACATACTGACACTTATAGCAGTAACACAGTCTATTCCTAGACCTATTCACTACATGACATACTGACACATATAGCAGTAACAAGGTCTATCCTGACATG
>NW_003130172.1:0-12312 GCF_000003605.2 Saccoglossus kowalevskii
GACCATCATTTGTAAAGGGGTAGCAAGGATAAGACCATTATTTATACAGGGCTGGCAGTTGCTAGGATCATCATTTGTAAAGGGGTAGCAAGACTAAGACCATTATTAATACAGGGCTGGCAGTAGCTAGGACAATCATTTGTAAAGGGATAGCAAGGATAAGACCATTATTTATACAGGGGTGGCAGTGGCTAGGACCATCATTTGTGAAGGGGTAGCAAGGATAAGACCATTATTTATACAGGGATGGCAGTGGCAAGGACCATCATTTGTGAAGGGGTAGCAAGGATAATGCCATTATTTATACAGGGTTGTAAGTGGCTGGGACCATCATTTGTAAAGGGGTAGCAAGGATAAGACCATTATTTACACAGGGGTGTCAGCGGCTAGGACCATCATTTGTGAAGGGGTAGCATGGCTGAGACCATTATTTATACAGAGGTGGCAGTGGCTTGGACAATCATTTGTAAAGGGGTAGTAGGGCTAAGACCATTATTTACATAGGGGTGGTAGTGGCTGGGACCATCATTTGTGTGGAGGGGTAGCAGTGCTAAGACCATAATTTATACAGGGGCGGTAGTGGCTGGGACCACCATTTGTAAAGGGGTAGCAGGGCTAAGACCATTATTTATACAGGGGTAGCAGTGGCTAGGACCATCATTTGTAAAGGGGTAGCATGATTAAGACCATTATTTATACAGGGGTAGCAGTGGCTAGGACCATCATTTGTAAAGGGGTAGCATGGATAATACCATTATTTATACAGGGGTAGCAGTGGCAAGGACAATCATTTGTAAAGGGGTGGCAGTGGCTAGGACCATAATTTATATAGAGGTGGCAGTGGCTAGGACAATCATTTGTAAAGGGGTAGCAGGGCTAAGACCATTATTTATACAGGGGTGGCAGTGGCAAGGACCACCATTTGTAAAGGGTTAGCATGTCTAAGACCATTATTTATACATAGGTGGCAGTGGCTTGGACAATCATTTGTAAAGGGGTGGCAGTGGCTAGGACCATAATTTATACAAAGGTGGCAGTGTCTAGGACCATCATTTGTAAAGCGGTAGCAGGATTAAGACCATTATTTATACAGGGGTAGCAGTGGCCAGGCCCATCATTTGTAAAGGGGTAGCAAGGATAAGACCATTATTTATACAGGGCTGGCAGTTGCTAGGACCATCATTTCTAAAGGGTAGCAAGACTAAGACCATTATTTATACAGGGGTGGCAGTAGCTAGGACAATCATTTGTAAAGGGATAGCAAGGATAAGACCATTATTTATACAGGGGTGGCAGTGGCTAGGACAATCATTTGTAAAGGGATAGCAAGGATGAGACCATTATTTATACAGGGGTAGCAGTGGCCAGGACCATCATTTCTAAAGGGGTAGCAGGATTAAGACCATTATTTATACAGGGGTAGCAGTGGCCAGGACCATCATTTGTATAGGGTAGCAAGGATAAGACCATTATTTATACAGGGCTGGCAGTTGCTAGGACCATCATTTCTAAAGGGGTAGCAAGACTAAGACCATTATTTATACAGGGGTGGCAGTAGCTAGGACAATCATTTGCAAAGGGATAGCAAGGATAAGACCATTATTTATACAGCGGTGGCAGTGGCTAGGACAATGATTTGTAAAGGGATAGCAAGACTAAGACCATTATTTATACAAGAAAGGCAGTGGCTTAGGCCATCATTTGTAAAGGGGTAGCAGGATTAAGACCATTATTTACACAGGGGTAGCAGTGGCCAGGACCATCATTTGTAAAGGGGTAGCAAGGATAAGACCATTATTTATACATTGCTGGCAGTTGCTAGGATCATCATTTGTAAAGGGGTAGCAAGACTAAGACCATTATTAATACAGGGCTGGCAGTAGCTAGGACAATCATTTGTAAAGGGATAGCAAGGATAAGACCATTATTTATACAGGGGTGGCAGTGGCTAGGACCATCATTTGTGAAGGGGTAGCAAGGATAAGACCATTATTTATACAGGGATGGCAGTGGCAAGGACCATCATTTGTGAAGGGGTAGCAAGGATAATGCCATTATTTATACAGGGTTGGAAGTGGCTGGGACCATCATTTGTAAAGGGGTAGCAAGGATAAGACCATTATTTACACAGGGGTGTCAGCGGCTAGGACCATCATTTGTGAAGGGGTAGCATGGCTGAGACCATTATTTATACAGAGGTGGCAGTGGCTTGGACAATCATTTGTAAAGGGGTAGTAGGGCTAAGACCATTATTTATATAGGGGTGGTAGTGGCTGGGACCACCATTTGTAAAGGGGTAGCAGGGCTCAGACCATTATTTATACAGGGGTAGCAGTGGCTTGGACCATCATTTGTAAAGGGGTAGCATGATTAAGACCATTATTTATACAGGGGTAGCAGTGGCTAGGACCATCATTTGTAAAGGGGTAGCAGGATTAAGACCATTATTTATACAGGGGTAGCAGTGGCCAGGACCATCATTTGTAAAGGGGTAGCAAGGATAAGACCATTATTTATACAGGGCTGGCAGTTGCTAGGACAATCATTTCTAAAGGGGTAGCAAGACTAAGACCATAATTTATACAGGGGTGGCAGATACTAGGACAATCATTTGTAAAGGGGTATCAGGGCTAAGACCATTATTTGTACAGGGGTGGTAGTGGCTGGAACCACCATTTGTAAAGGTGTAGCAGGATTGAGACCATTATTTATACAGGGGTGTCAGTGGCCAGGACCATCATTTGTAAAGGGGTAGCAAGGATAAGACCATTATTTATACAGGGATGGCAGTTGCTACGACAATCATTTCTAAAGGGTTAGCAACACTAAGACCATAATTTATAAAGGGGTGGCAGTTACTAGGACAATCATTTGTAAAGGGGTATCAGGGCTAAGACCATTATTTGTACAGGGGTGGTAGTGGCTGGGACCATCATTTGTAAAGGGGTAGCAAGGATAAGACCATTATTTATACAGGGGTGTCAGTGGCTAGAACCACCATTTGTAAAGGTGTAGTATGGCTAAGACCATTATTTATACAGGGGTGGCAGTTGCTAGGACAATCATTTGTAAAGGGGTACCAGGGCTAAGACCATTAATTGTACAGGGGTGGCAGGATTAAGACCATTATTTATACAGGGGTGGTAGTGGCTGGGACCATCATTTGTAAAGGGGTAGCAAGGATAAGACCATTATTTATACAGGGGTTGCAGTAGCTAGGACAATCATTTGTAAAGGGGTACCAGTACTAAGACCATAATTTATACAGGGGTGGTAGTGGCTGGGACCATCATTTGTAAAGGGGTAGCAAGGATAAGACCATTATTTATACAGGGGTGGCAGTGGCTAGGACCACCATTTGTAATGGGGTAGCATGGCTAAGACCAGTATTTATACAGAGGTGGCAATGGTTTGAACAATCATTTGTAAAGGGGTGGCAGTGGCTAGGACCATAATTTATACAGGGGTGGCAGTGGCTAGGACAATCATTTGTAAAGGGGTGGCAGTGGCTAGGACCATAATTTATATAGAGGTGGCAGTGGCTAGGACAATCATTTGTAAAAGGGTAGCAGGGCTAAGACCATTATTTGTACAGGGGTGGTAGTGACTGGGATCATCATTTGTGAAGGGGTAGCTGGATTAAGACCATTATTTATACAGGGGTGTCAGTGGCTACGACCACCATTTGTAAAGGTGTAGTATGGCTAAGACCATTATTTATACAGGGGTGGCAGTTGCTAGGACAATCATTTGTAAAGGGGTACCAGGGCTAAGACCATTAATTGTACAGGGGTGGCAGGATTAAGACCATTATTTATACAGGGGTGGTAGTGGCTGGGACCATCATTTGTAAAGGGGTAGCAAGGATAAGACCATTATTTATACAGGGCTGGCAGTTGCTAGGACAATCATTTCTAAAGGGGTACCAGTACTAAGACCATAATTTATACAGGGGTGGTAGTGGCTGGGACCATCATTTGTAAAGGGGTAGCAAGGATAAGACCATTATTTATACAGGGATGGCAGTGGCTAGGACCACCATTTGTAATGGGGTAGCATGGCTAAGACCAGTATTTATACAGAGGTGGCAGTGGCTTGAACAATCATTTGTAAAGGGGTGGCAGTGGCTAGGACCATAATTTATACAGGGGTGGCAGTGGCTAAGACAATCATTTGTAAAGGGGTGGCAGTGGCTAGGACCATAATTTATATAGAGGTGGCAGTGGCTAGGACAATCATTTGTAAAGGGGTAGCAGGGCTAAGACCATTATTTGTACAGGGGTGGTAGTGGCTGGGATCATCATTTGTGAAGGGGTAGCTGGATTAAGACCATTATTTATACAGGGGTAGCAGTGGCCAGGACCATCATTTGTAAAGGGGTAGCAAGGATAAGACCGTTATTTATACAGGGGTGGCAGTGGCTAGGAGAATCATTTGTAAAGGGGTAGCAAGAATAAGACCATTATTTATACAGGGGTAGCAGTGGCCAGGACCATCATTTGTAAAGGCGTAGCAAGACTAAGACCATTATTTATACAGGGGTAGCAGTGGCTGGGACCATCATTTTGTAAAGGGGTAGCAAGGATAAGACCAATATTTATACAGGGGTGGCAGTAGTTAGGACAATCATTTGTAAGGGATAGCAAGGATAGACCATTATTTATACAGGGTGGCTGTAGCTAGACAATCATTGTAAAGGGTGGCAGTGCGAGGACCATAATTTATACAGGGTGGCAGTGGCTAGGACAATCATTTGTAAAGGGGTGGCAGTGGCTAGGACCATAATTTATACAGGGGTGGCAGTTACTAGGACAATCATTTGTAAAGGGGTAGCAGGGCTAAGACCATTATTTGTACAGGGGTGGTAGTGGCTGGGACCATCATTTGTAAAGGGGTAGCAAGGATAAGACCATTATTTATACAGGGGTGGCAGTGGCTAGGACCACCATTTGTAAAGGGGTAGCATGTCTAAGACCATTATTTATACAGAGGTGGCAGTGGCTTGGACAATCATTTGTAAAGGGGTGGCAGTGGCTAGGACCATAATTTATACAAAGGTGGCAGTGGCTAGGACCATCATTTCTAAAGCGGTAGCAGGATTAAGACCATTATTTATACAGGGGTAGCAGTGGCCAGGACCATCATTTGTAAAGGGGTAGCAAGGATAAGACCATTATTTATACAGGGCTGGCAGTTGCTAGGACCATCATTTTAAAGGGTTAGCAAGACTAAGACCATTATTTATACAGGGGTGGCAGTAGCTAGGACAATCATTTGTAAAGGGATAGCAAGGATAAGACCATTATTTATACAGGGGTGGCAGTGGCTAGGACAATCATTTGTAAAGGGATAGCAAGGATAAGACCATTATTTATACAGGGGTAGCAGTGGCCAGGACCATTATTTGTAAAGGGGTAGCAGGATTAAGACCATTATTTATACAGGGGTAGCAGTGGCCAGGACCATCATTTGTAAAGGGTAGCAAGGATAAGACCATTATTTATACAGGGCTGGCAGTTGCTAGGACCATCATTTCTAAAGGGGTAGCAAGACTAAGACCATTATTTATACAGGGGTGGCAGTAGCTAGGACAATCATTTGCAAAGGGATAGCAAGGATAAGACCATTATTTATACAGGGGTGGCAGTGGCTTGGACAATCATTTGTAAAGGGATAGCAAGACTAAGACTATTATTTATACAAGAAAGGCAGTGGCTTAGGCCATCATTTGTAAAGGGGTAGCAGGATTAAGACCATTATTTACACAGGGGTAGCAGTGGCCAGGACCATCATTTGTAAAGGGGTAGCAAGGATAAAACCATTATTTATACAGGGCTGGCAGTTGCTAGGACAATCATTTGTAAAGGGGTACCAGGGCTAAGACCATTAATTGTACAGGGGTGGCAGGATTAAGACCATTATTTATACAGGGGTGGTAGTGGCTGGGACCATCATATGTAAAGGGGTAGCAAGGATAAGACCATTATTTATACAGGGGTTGCAGTAGCTAGGATCATCATTTGTAAAGGGGTAGCAAGACTAAGACCATTATTAATACAGGGCTGGCAGTAGCTAGGACAATCATTTGTAAAGGGATAGCAAGGATAAGACCATTATTTATACAGGGGTGGCAGTGGCTAGGACCATCATTTGTGAATGGGTAGCAAGGATAAGACCATTATTTATACAGGGATGGCAGTGGCAAGGACCATCATTTGTGAAGGGGTAGCAAGGATAATGCCATTATTTATACAGGGTTGGAAGTGGCTGGGACCATCATTTGTAAAGGGGTAGCAAGGATAAGACCATTATTTACACAGGGGTGTTAGCGGCTAGGACCATCATTTGTGAAGGGGTAGCATGGCTGAGACCATTATTTATACAGAGGTGGCAGTGGCTTGGACAATCATTTGTAAAGGGGTAGTAGGGCTAAGACCATTATTTATATAGGGGTGGTAGTGGCTGGGACCATCATTTGTGTGGAGGGGTAGCAGTGCTAAGACCATAATTTATACAGGGGTGGTAGTGGCTGGGACCACCATTTGTAAAGGGGTAGCAGGGCTAAGACCATTATTTATACAGGGGTAGCAGTGACTAGGACCATCATTTGTAAAGGCGTAGCATGATTAAGACCATTATTTATACAGGGGTAGCAGTGGCTAGGACCACCATTTGTAAAGGGGTAGCATGGATAATACCATTATTTATACAGGGGTAGCAGTGGCTTGGACAATCATTTGTAAAGGGTAGCAGTGCTAAGACCATTATTTGTGCAGAGGTGGCATGCAGTGGCTGGGACCGTCATTTGTAAAGGGATAGCAGGGCTAAGACCATTATTTGTACAGGGGTGGTAGTGGCTGGGACCACCATTTGTAAAGGTGTAGCAGGATTGAGACCATTATTTATACAGGGGTGTCAGTGGCCAGGACCATCATTTGTAAAGGGGTAGCAAGGATAAGACCATTATTTATACAGGGATGGCAGTTGCTACGACAATCATTTCTAAAGGGTTAGCAACACTAAGACCATAATTTATACAGGGGTGGCAGTTACTAGGACAATCATTTGTAAAGGGGTATCAGGGCTAAGACCATTATTTGTACAGGGGTGGTAGTGGATGGGACCATCATTTGTAAAGGGGTGGCAGGATTAAGACCATTATTTATACAGGGGTGGTAGTGGCTGGGACCATCATTTGTAAAGGGGTAGCAAGGATAAGACCATTATTTATACAGGGGTTGCAGTAGCTAGGACAATCATTTGTAAAGGGGTACCAGTACTAAGACCATAATTTATACAGGGGTGGTAGTGGCTGGGACCATCATTTGTAAAGGGGTAGCAAGGATAAGACCATTATTTATACAGGGGTGGCAGTGGCTAGGACCACCATTTGTAATGGGGTAGCATGGCTAAGACCAGTATTTATACAGAGGTGGCAATGGTTTGAACAATCATTTGTAAAGGGGTGGCAGTGGCTAGGACCATAATTTATACAGGGGTGGCAGTGGCTAGGACAATCATTTGTAAAGGGGTGGCAGTGGCTAGGACCATAATTTATATAGAGGTGGCAGTGGCTAGGACAATCATTTGTAAAGGGTAGCAGGGCTAAGACCATTATTTGTACAGGGGTGGTAGTGACTGGGATCATCATTTGTGAAGGGTAGCTGGATTAAGACCATTATTTATACAGGGGTGTCAGTGGCTACGACCACCATTTGTAAAGGTGTAGTATGGCTAAGACCATTATTTATACAGGGGTGGCAGTTGCTAGGACAATCATTTGTAAAGGGGTACCAGGGCTAAGACCATTAATTGTACAGGGGTGGCAGGATTAAGACCATTATTTATACAGGGGTGGTAGTGGCTGGGACCATCATTTGTAAAGGGGTAGCAAGGATAAGACCATTATTTATACAGGGCTGGCAGTTGCTAGGACAATCATTTCTAAAGGGGTACCAGTACTAAGACCATAATTTATACAGGGGTGGTAGTGGCTGGGACCATCATTTGTAAAGGGGTAGCAAGGATAAGACCATTATTTATACAGGGATGGCAGTGGCTAGGACCACCATTTGTAATGGGGTAGCATGGCTAATACCAGTATTTATACAGAGGTGGCAGTGGCTTGAACAATCATTTGTAAAGGGATGGCAGTGGCTAGGACCATAATTTATACAGGGGTGGCAGTGGCTAAGACAATCATTTGTAAAGGGGTGGCAGTGGCTAGGACCATAATTTATATAGAGGTGGCAGTGGCTAGGACAATCATTTGTAAAGGGGTAGCAGGGCTAATACCATTATTTGTACAGGGGTGGTAGTGGCTGGGATCATCATTTGTGAAGGGGTAGCTGGATTAAGACCATTATTTATACAGGGGTAGCAGTGGTCAGGACCATCATTTGTAAAGGGGTAGCAAGGATAAGACCGTTATTTATACAGGGGTGGCAGTGGCTAGGAGAATCATTTGTAAAGGGGTAGCAAGAATAAGACCATTATTTATACAGGGGTAGCAGTGGCCAGGACCATCATTTGTAAAGGCGTAGCACGACTAAGACCATTATTTATACAGGGGTAGCAGTGGCTGGGACCATCATTTGTAAAGGGGTAGCAAGGATAAGACCATTATTTATACAGGGGTGGCAGTAGTTAGGACAATCATTTGTAAAGGGATAGCAAGGATAAGACCATTATATATACAGGGGTGGCTGTAGCTAGGACAATCATTTGTAAAGGGATAGCAAGGATAAGACCATTATTTATACAGGGGTGGCAGTGGCTAGGACATTCATTTGTAAAGGGGTAGCAAGAATAAGACCGTTATTTATACAGGGGTAGCAGTGGCCAGGACCATCATTTGTGAAGGGGTAGCAGTGCTAAGACCATAACTTATACAGGGGTGGCAGTGGCTTGGACCATCATTCGTGAAGGGGTAGCAGTGCTAAGACCATAACTTATACAGGGGTAGTAGTGGCTGGGACCATCATTTGTGAAGGGGTAGCAGTGCTAAGACCATAACTTATACAGGGGTGGCAGTGGCTGTGACCATCATTTGTGAAGGGGTAGCAGTGCTAAGACCATAACTTATACAGGGGTGGTAGTGGCCAGGACCAACATTCGTGAAGGGGTAGCAGTGCTAAGACCATAACTTATACAGGGGTGGCAGTGGCTGTGACCATCATTTGTGAAGGGGTAGCAGTGCTAAGACCATTATTTATACAGAGGTGGCAGTGGCTAGGACCATTATTTATACAGAGGTGGCAGTGGCTAGGACCATCATTTGTGAAGGGGTAGAAGTGCTAAGCCCATAACTTATACAGGGGTGGTAGTGGCCAGGACCATCATTTGTAAAGGGGTGACAGGATTAAGACCATTATTTATACAGGGGTGGCAGTAGCTAGGACAATCATTTGTAAAGGGATAGCAAGGATAAGACCATTATTTATACAGGGGTGGCAGTGGCTAGGACAATCATTTGTAAAGGGATAGCAAGACTAAGACCATTATTTATACAAGAAAGGCAGTGGCTTAGGCCATCATTTGTAAAGGGGTAGCAGGATTAAGACCATTATTTACACAGGGGTAGCAGTGGCCAGGACCATCATTTGTAAAGGGGTAGCAAGGATAAGACCATTATTTATACAGGGTGGCAGTAGCTAGGACCATCATTTGTAAAGGGGTAGCAAGGATAAGACCATTATTTATACAGGGCTGGCAGTGGCTAGGACAATCATTTGTAAAGGGATAGCAAGGATAAGACCATTATTTATACAGGGGTGTCAGTGGCTAGGACAATCATTTGTAAAGGGATAGCAAGGACAAGACCATTATTTAAACAAGGAAGGCAGTGGCTTGGGCCATCATTTGTAAAGGGGTAGCAGGGCTAAGAGCATTATTTGTACAGGGGTGGTAGTGGCTGGGACCATCATTTGTAAAGGGGTAGGAAGAATAAGACCATTATTTATACAGGGGTGGCAGTGGCTAGGACAATCATTTGTAAAGGGGTAGCAGGGCTAGGACCATTATTTATACAGGGGTGGTAGTGGCCTGGACCATCATTTGTAAAGGGGTAGCAAGACTAAGACCATTATTTATACAGGGGTGGCAGTGGCTAGGACAATCATTTGTAAAGGGATAGCAAGGATAAGACCATTATTTATACAAGGAAGGCAGTGGCTTGGGCCATCATTTGTAAAGGGGTAGTAGGGATAAGACCATTATTTATACAGGGGTGGCAGTGGCTAGGACAAGCATTTGTAAAGGGATAGCAAGGATAAGACCATTATTTATACAGGGTTAGCAGTGGCCAGGACCATCATTTGTGAAGGGGTAGCAAGGATAATGCCATTATTTATACAGGGGTGGTAGTGGCTGGGACCATCATTTGTAAAGGGGTAGCAAGGATAAGACCATTATTTATACAGGGATGGCAGTGGCTAGGACCATCATTTGTGAAGGGGTAGCAAGGATAATGCCATTATTTATACAGAGGTGGCAGTGGCTAGGACCACCATTTGTAAAGGGGTAGCATGGCTAAGACCATTATTTATACAGAGGTGGCAGTGGCTTGGACAATAATTTGTAAAGGGGTGGCAAGGATAAGACCATTATTTATACAGGGGTGGCAGTGGCTAGGACAATCATTTGTAAAGGGGTGGCAGTGGCTAGGACCATAATTTATACAGAGGTGGCAGTGGCTCGGACAATCATTTGTAAAATGGTGGCAGTTGCTAGACCATAATTTATAGAAGGTGGCAGTAGCTAGGACAATCATTTGTGAAGGGGTAGCAGTGGCTAGCCCATAATTTATACAGGGTGGCAGTGGCCAGGACAATCATTTGTAAAGGGGTAGTAGGCTAGACCATTATTTGTACAGGGTGGTAGTGCTGGCATCATCATTTGTAATGGGGTAGCAAGGATAAGACCATTATTATACAGGGGTGTCAGTGGCTAGGACCACCATTTGTAAAGGTGTAGTATGGCTAAGACCATTATTTATACAGGGGTGGCAGTTGCTAGGACAATCATTTGTAAAGGGGTACCAGGGCTAAGACCATTATTTGTACTGGGGTGGCAGGATTAAGACCATTATTTATACAGGGGTGGTAGTGGCTGGGACCATCATTTGTAAAGGGGTAGCAAGGATAAGACCATTATTTATACAGGGGTTGCAGTAGCTAGGACAATCATTTTTAAAGGGGTACCAGTACTAAGACCATAATTTATACAGCGGTGGTAGTGGATGGGACCATCATTTGTAAAGGAGTAGCAGTGCTAAGTCTATTATTTATACAGGGGTGGCAGTGGCTAGGACCACCATTTGTAATGGGGTAGCATGGCTAAGACCAGTATTTATACAGAGGTGGCAGTGGCTTGAACAATCATTTGTAAAGGGGTGGCAGTGGCTAGGACCATAATTTATACAGGGGTGGCAGTGGCTAGGACAATCATTTGTAAAGGGGTGGCAGTGGCTAGGACCATAATTTATACAGAGGTGGCAGTGGCTAGGACAATCATTTGTAAAGGGGTAGCAGGGCTAAGACCATTATTTGTACAGGGGTGGTAGTGGCTGGGATCATCATTTGTGAAGGGGTAGCTGGATTAAGACCATTATTTATACAGGGGTAGCAGTGGCCAGGACCATCATTTGTAAAGGGGTAGCAAGACTAAGACCATTATTTATACAGGGGTGGCAGTAGCTAGGACAATCATTTGTAAAGGGGTAGCAAGAATAAGACCATTATTTATACAGGGGTAGCAGTGGCCAGGACCATCATTTGTAAAGGCGTAGCAATACTAAGACCATTATGTATACAGGGGTAGCAGTGGCTGGGACCATCATTTGTAAAGGGGTAGCAAGGATAAGACCATTATTTATACAGGGATGGCAGTAGCTAGGACAATCATTTGTAAGGGGGCAGCATGACTAAGACCATTATTTATACAGGGGTGGCAGTAGCTAGGACAATCATTTGCAAAGGGATAGCAAGTATAAGACCATTATTTATACAGGGGTGGCTGTAGCTAGGACAATCATTTGTAAAGGGATAGCAAGGATAAGACCATTATTTATACAGGGGTGGCAGTGGCTAGGACAATCATTTGTAAAGGGGTAGCAAGAATAAGACCGTTATTTATACAGGGGTAGCAGTGGCCAGGACCATCATTTGTGAAGGGGTAGCAGTGCTAAGACCATAACTTATACAGGGGTGGCAGTGGCTTGGACCATCATTCGTGAAGGGGTAGCAGTGCTAAGACCATAACTTATACAGGGGTAGTAGTGGCTGGGACCATCATTTGTGAAGGGGTAGCAGT
>NW_003130196.1:0-18866 GCF_000003605.2 Saccoglossus kowalevskii
AAACAAAACAAGCCAAACCAACTATATTAAGAGGGTTCGCTTCACATGTATTTATTAGTCATGCGTACGAGTTTTGAAAGTCCAGGGCAAGCGACATCTAATATTTAAGCATGAAGCAATATGCAAACGAAACTAGGGTCAGAGTACAAATTTCCGACACAATGGCTGTATAGTAGTCACTAGAAAAGGTGTTGACGGTGTTTGTGGCATTTTACCATCATTAGTCCGTTTCAGTTTTATATACGCCACATTTAGAAATTTTCCACACGATATATAGAACAAAACAAGAAGAAACCTTGTCGACGCGATGTGATGTAGTGACTTAAATATGTGATACAGATGCCTACGGCCATACCACGTAGAATGCACCGGTTCTCGTCCGATCACCGAAGTTAAGCTGCGTCGGGCGTGGTTAGTACTTGCATGGGAGACCGGCTGGGAATACCACGTGCCGTAGGCTTTTTCATTATCTCTCTCTCAATTTTATCTTTTTCTCTCATTTTCACATCCCATTTTCATATTTTCTCTTCATAAAATATTTTACTTGCCCTCAAACTATTATTTTCACACTTTTTTTGCCAACAAATTTGTTTTGCCTTTCGAACCAATGACCACAAGAGGGCGCACCAGCAAGCCGACGAACAACTTGATTCGTCATCAGTGTCAATTTACCGTTAAATGCAGCCATTTTCAACACTTGTTTGTCACGGAAAATAAACCCAGTTTCTAAATATATCTTATTCTAGATTAAGGTAACTATATGTACGTCTAGCCGAGTTAACTACTATAAACTACGATAAATATATGTTCATGAAGACTAGTTAACTATTATGAACAATGATAATTTTATTTCCGTCAGACCTCGTTAACTACTATAACTTATGATAAATATATATTCATGAGGACTAGTTAACTATAATGAACTATGCTAATTATATTTACGTCAGGCCTAGTAAACTACTATCAACTATTTTAATTGTATATTCGTGAAGACCAGTTAACTACGACGAACTATGCTAATTATATTTTTGTCAGACCTAGTTAACTACTTTAAACTATGGTAGTTATATGTACGCCAAGATCAGTTACCTAATATAAACTATAATAATGTTATCTCCGTCAAGCCTAGTTAAGATCTATGGTAATTATATCTACAAATATATCTGCCCCTCTCACACACAGATAAACTATCTAAATTAAGGAGATTCGCTACTCGTAAATATTAGCCGTGAATGAAGAATTGAAATAGAAGTTATATTAATAGACCTAGTATTCTCGTTACGTTAATGCATCGAACTACGGCACCCACTAAAATGTACCGCCCCACACAAATACAACAAAACAAAACAAACCAACTAAATTAAGAGGGTTCGCTACACATGTATTTATTTGTCATGCGTACGAGTTTTTAAGTCCAGGGCACACGACATCTAATATTTAAGCATGAAGCAATATGCAAACGAAACTAGGGTCAGAGTACACATTTCCGACACAATGACTGTATAGTAGTCACTAGAAAAGGTGTTGACGGTGTTTGTAGCATTTTACCATCATTAGTCCGTTTCAGTTTTATATACGCCACATTTAGGAATTTTCCACACGATATATAGAACAAAACAAGAAGAAACCTTGTCGATGCGATGTGATGTAGTGACTTAAATATGTGATACAGATGCCTACGGCCATACCACGTAGAATGCACCGGTTCTCGTCCGATCACCGAAGTTAAGCTGCGTCGGGCGTGGTTAGTACTTGCATGGGAGACCGGCTGGGAATACCACGTGTCGTAGGCTTTTTCATTTTCTCTCTCTCTCAATTTTATCTTTTTCTCTCATTTTTATATCCCATTCTCATATTTTCTCTTCATAAAATATTTTACTTGCCCTCAAACTATTATTTTCACACTTTTTTCGCCAACAAATTTGTTTTGCCTTTCGAACCAATGACCACAAGAGGGCGCACCACCAAGCCGACGAACAACTTGATTCGTCATCAGTGTCAATTTACCGTTAAATGCAGCCATTTTCAACACTTGTTTGTCACGGAAAATAAACCCAGTTTCTAAATATATCTTATTCTAGATTATGGCGCTGTATTTTTTCCAATTTCTCACTGATATTTATTGGATTGCAAACACGGTGATATTAGAAGAAACCAACTTAAATAGTCTTTGATATCTGTTTATACGTTTCAAAAATAATTCCAAGGTATTGTGTTTTTTGTTTTCATAAAAATGATTACATCTGTGTAACATTTTTCGTTCTAGGAAACTACTACAAACTATGATTAGAGTTATATCTACGTCTAGCCTAGTTAACTGTTATGAACTAAGATAACTGTATGTACGTCTAGCCTAGTTAACTACTATAAACTACGATAAATATATGTTCATGAAGACTAGTTAACTATAATGAACAATGACAATTTTATTTCCGTCAGACCTCGTTAACTACTATAACTTATGATAAATATATATTCATGAGGACGTGTTAACTATAATGAACTTTGCTAATTATATTTACGTCAGGCCTAGTAAACTACTATCAACTATTTTAATTTTATATTCGTGAAGACCGGTTAACTACGACGAACTAAGCTAATTATATTTTTGTCAGACCTAGTTACTACTTTAAACTATGGTAGTTATATGTACGCCAAGATCAGTTACCTAATATAAACTATAATAATGTTATCTCCGTCAAGCCTAGTTAAGATCTATGGTAATTATATCTACAAATATATCTGCCCCTCTCACACACAGATAAACTATCTAAATTAAGGAGATTCGCTACTCGTAAATATTAGCCGTGAATGAAGAATTGAAATAGGAGTTATATTAATAGACCTAGTATTCTCGTTACGTTAATGCATCGAACTACGGCACCCACAAAAATGTACCGCCCCACACAAATACAACAAAACAAAACAAACCAACTAAATTAAGGAGGTTCGCTACACATGTATTTATTTGTCATGCGTATGAGTTTTTAAGTCCAGGGCACACGACATCTAATATTTAAGCATGAAGCAATATGCAAATGAAACTAGGGTCAGAGTACAAATTTCCGACACAATGACTGTATAGTAGTCACTAGAAAAGGTGTTGACGGTGTTTGTGGCATTTTACCATCATTAGTCCGTTTCAGTTTTATATACGCCACATTTAGAAATTCTCCACACGATATATTGAACAAAACAAGAAGAAACCTTGTCGACGCGATGTGATGTAGTGACTTAAATATGTGATACAGATGCCTACGGCCATACCACGTAGAATGCACCGGTTCTCGTCCGATCACCGAAGTTAAGCTGCGTCGGGCGTGGTTAGTACTTGCATGGGAGACCGGCTGGGAATACCACGTGTCGTAGGCTTTTTCATTTTCTCTCTCTCTCAATTTTATCTTTTTCTCTCATTTTTATATCCCATTCTCATATTTTCTTTTCATAAAATATTTTACTTGCCCTCAAACTATTATTTTCACACTTTTTTCGCCAACAAATTTGTTTTGCCTTTCGAACCAATGACCACAAGAGGGCGCACCACCAAGCCGACGAACAACTTGATTCGTCATCAGTGTCAATTTACCGTTAATCGCATCCATTTTCAACACTTGTTTGTCACGGAAAATAAACCCAGTTTCTAAATATATCTTATTCTAGATTATGGCGCTGTATTTTTTCCAATTTCTCACTGATATTTATTGGATTGCAAACACGGTGATATTAGAAGAAACCAACTTAAATAGTCTTTGATATCTGTTTATACGTTTCAAAAATAATTCCAAGGTATTGTGTTTTTTGTTTTCATAAAAAAGATTACATCTGTGTAACATTTTTCCTTCTAGGAAACTACTACAAACTATGATTAGAGTTATATCTACGTCTAGCCTAGTTAACTGTTATGAACTAAGATAACTGTATGTACGTCTAGCCTAGTTAACTACTATAAACTACGATAAATATATGTTCATGAAGACTAGTTAACTATAATGAACAATGACAATTTTATTTCCGTCAGACCTCGTTAACTACTATAACTTATGATAAATATATATTCATGAGGACGTGTTAACTATAATGAACTTTGCTAATTATATTTACGTCAGGCCTAGTAAACTACTATCAACTATTTTAATTATATATTCGTGAAGACCGGTTAACTACGACGAACTATGCTAATTATATTTTTGTCAGACCTAGTTAACTACTTTAAACTATGGTAGTTATATGTACGCCAAGATCAGTTACCTAATATAAACTATAATAATGTTATCTCCGTCAAGCCTAGTTAAGATCTATGGTAATTATATCTACAAATATATCTGCCCCTCTCACACACAGATAAACTATCTAAATTAAGGAGATTCGCTACTCGTAAATATTAGCCGTGAATGAAGAATTGAAATAGGAGTTATATTAATAGACCTAGTATTCTCGTTACGTTAATGCATCGAACTACGGCACCCACAAAAATGTACCGCCCCACACAAATACAACAAAACAAAACAAACCAACTAAATTAAGGAGGTTCGCTACACATGTATTTATTTGTCATGCGTATGAGTTTTTAAGTCCAGGGCACACGACATCTAATATTTAAGCATGAAGCAATATGCAAATGAAACTAGGGTCAGAGTACAAATTTCCGACACAATGACTGTATAGTAGTCACTAGAAAAGGTGTTGACGGTGTTTGTGGCATTTTACCATCATTAGTCCGTTTCAGTTTTATATACGCCACATTTAGAAATTCTCCACACGATATATAGAACAAAACAAGAAGAAACCTTGTCGACGCGATGTGATGTAGTGACTTAAATATGTGATACAGATGCCTACGGCCATACCACGTAGAATGCACCGGTTCTCGTCCGATCACCGAAGTTAAGCTGCGTCGGGCGTGGTTAGTACTTGCATGGGAGACCGGCTGGGAATACCACGTGTCGTAGGCTTTTTCATTTTCTCTCTCTCAATTTTATCTTTTTCTCTCATTTTTACATCCCATTCTCATATTTTCTCTTCATAAAATATTTTACTTGCCCTCAAACTATTATTTTCACACTTTTTTCGCCAACAAATTTGTTTTGCCTTTCGAACCAATGACCACAAGAGGGCGCACCACCAAGCCGACGAACAACTTGATTCGTCATCAGTGTCAATTTACCGTTAAATGCAGCCATTTTCAACACTTGTTTGTCACGGAAAATAAACCCAATTTCTAAATATATCTTATTCTAGATTATGGCGCTGTATTTTTTCCAATTTCTCACTGATATTTATTGGATTGCAAACACGGTGATATTAGAAGAAACCAACTTAAATAGTCTTTGATATCTGTTTATACGTTTCAAAAATAATTCCAAGGTATTGTGTTTTTTGTTTTCATCAAAATGATTACATCTGTGTAACATTTTTCGTTCTAGGAAACTACTACAAACTATGATTAGAGTTATATCTACGTCTAGCCTAGTTAACTGTTATGAACTAAGATAACTGTATGTACGTCTAGCCTAGTTAACTACTATAAACTACGATAAATATATGTTCATGAAGACTAGTTAACTATAATGAACAATGACAATTTTATTTCCGTCAGACCTCGTTAACTACTATAACTTATGATAAATATATATTCATGAGGACGTGTTAACTATAATGAACTTTGCTAATTATATTTACGTCAGGCCTAGTAAACTACTATCAACTATTTTAATTATATATTCGTGAAGACCGGTTAACTACGACGAACTATGCTAATTATATTTTTGTCAGACCTAGTTAACTACTTTAAACTATGGTAGTTATATGTACGCCAAGATCAGTTACCTAATATAAACTATAATAATGTTATCTCCGTCAAGCCTAGTTAAGATCTATGGTAATTATATCTACAAATATATCTGCCCCTCTCACACACAGATAAACTATCTAAATTAAGGAGATTCGCTACTCGTAAATATTAGCCGTGAATGAAGAATTGAAATAGAAGTTATATTAATAGACCTAGTATTCTCGTTACGTTAATGCATCGAACTACGGCACCCACTGAAATGTACCGCCCCACACAAATACAACAAAACAAAACAAACCAACTAAATTAAGAGGGTTCGCTACACATGTATTTATTTGTCATGCGTACGAGTTTTTAAGTCCAGGGCACACGACATCTAATATTTAAGCATGAAGCAATATACAAATGAAACTAGGGTCAGAGTACAAATTTCCGACACAATGACTGTATAGTAGTCACTAGAAAAGGTGTTGACGGTGTTTGTAGCATTTTACCATCATTAGTCCGTTTCAGTTTTATATACGCCACATTTAGGAATTTTCCACACGATATATAGAACAAAACAAGAAGAAACCTTGTCGACGCGATGTGATGTAGTGACTTAAATATGTGATACAGATGCCTACGGCCATACCACGTAGAATGCACCGGTTCTCGTCCGATCACCGAAGTTAAGCTGCGTCGGGCGTGGTTAGTACTTGCATGGGAGACCGGCTGGGAATACCACGTGTCGTAGGCTTTTTCATTTTCTCTCTCTCTCAATTTTATCTTTTTCTCTCATTTTTATATCCCATTCTCATATTTTCTCTTCATAAAATATTTTACTTGCCCTCAAACTATTATTTTCACACTTTTTTCGCCAACAAATTTGTTTTGCCTTTCGAACCAATGACCACAAGAGGGCGCACCACCAAGCCGACGAACAACTTGATTCGTCATCAGTGTCAATTTACCGTTAAATGCAGCCATTTTCAACACTTGTTTGTCACGGAAAATAAACCCAGTTTCTAAATATATCTTATTCTAGATTATGGCGCTGTATTTTTTCCAATTTCTCACTGATATTTATTGGATTGCAAACACGGTGATATTAGAAGAAACCAACTTAAATAGTCTTTGATATCTGTTTATACGTTTCAAAAATAATTCCAAGGTATTGTGTTTTTTGTTTTCATCAAAATGATTACATCTGTGTAACATTTTTCGTTCTAGGAAACTACTACAAACTATGATTAGAGTTATATCTACGTCTAGCCTAGTTAACTGTTATGAACTAAGATAACTGTATGTACGTCTAGCCTAGTTAACTACTATAAACTACGATAAATATATGTTCATGAAGACTAGTTAACTATAATGAACAATGACAATTTTATTTCCGTCAGACCTCGTTAACTACTATAACTTATGATAAATATATATTCATGAGGACGTGTTAACTATAATGAACTTTGCTAATTATATTTACGTCAGGCCTAGTAAACTACTATCAACTATTTTAATTTTATATTCGTGAAGACCGGTTAACTACGACGAACTAAGCTAATTATATTTTTGTCAGACCTAGTTACTACTTTAAACTATGGTAGTTATATGTACGCCAAGATCAGTTACCTAATATAAACTATAATAATGTTATCTCCGTCAAGCCTAGTTAAGATCTATGGTAATTATATCTACAAATATATCTGCCCCTCTCACACACAGATAAACTATCTAAATTAAGGAGATTCGCTACTCGTAAATATTAGCCGTGAATGAAGAATTGAAATAGGAGTTATATTAATAGACCTAGTATTCTCGTTACGTTAATGCATCGAACTACGGCACCCACAAAAATGTACCGCCCCACACAAATACAACAAAACAAAACAAACCAACTAAATTAAGGAGGTTCGCTACACATGTATTTATTTGTCATGCGTATGAGTTTTTAAGTCCAGGGCACACGACATCTAATATTTAAGCATGAAGCAATATGCAAATGAAACTAGGGTCAGAGTACAAATTTCCGACACAATGACTGTATAGTAGTCACTAGAAAAGGTGTTGACGGTGTTTGTGGCATTTTACCATCATTAGTCCGTTTCAGTTTTATATACGCCACATTTAGGAATTTTCCACACGATATATAGAACAAAAAAAGAAGAAACCTTGTCGACGCGATGTGATGTAGTGACTTAAATATGTGATACAGATGCATACAGCCATACCACGTAGAATGCACCGGTTCTCGTCCGATCACCGAAGTTAAGCTGCGTCGGGCGTGGTTAGTACTTGCATGGGAGACCGGCTGGGAATACCACGTGTCGTAGGCTTTTTCATTTTCTCTCTCTCAATTTTATCTTTTTCTCTCATTTTTATATCCCATTCTCATATTTTCTCTTCATAAAATATTTTACTTGCCCTCAAACTATTATTTTCACACTTTTTTCGCCAACAAATTTGTTTTGCCTTTCGAACCAATGACCACAAGAGGGCGCACCACCAAGCCGACGAACAACTTGATTCGTCATCAGTGTCAATTTACCGTTAAATGCAGCCATTTTCAACACTTGTTTGTCACGGAAAATAAACCCAGTTTCTAAATATATCTTATTCTAGATTATGGCGCTGTATTTTTTCCAATTTCTCACTGATATTTATTGGATTGCAAACACGGTGATATTAGAAGAAACCAACTTAAATAGTCTTTGATATCTGTTTATACGTTTCAAAAATAATTCCAAGGTATTGTGTTTTTTGTTTTCATAAAAAAGATTACATCTGTGTAACATTTTTCGTTCTAGGAAACTACTACAAACTATGATTAGAGTTATATCTACGTCTAGCCTAGTTAACTGTTATGAACTAAGATAACTGTATGTACGTCTAGCCTAGTTAACTGTTATGAACTAAGATAAATATATGTTCATGAAGACTAGTTAACTATAATGAACAATGACAATTTTATTTCCGTCAGACCTCGTTAACTACTATAACTTATGATAAATATATATTCATGAGGACGTGTTAACTATAATGAACTTTGCTAATTATATTTACGTCAGGCCTAGTAAACTACTATCAACTATTTTAATTATATATTCGTGAAGACCGGTTAACTACGACGAACTATGCTAATTATATTTTTGTCAGACCTAGTTAACTACTTTAAACTATGGTAGTCATATGTACGCCAAGATCAGTTACCTAATATAAACTATAATAATGTTATCTCCGTCAAGCCTAGTTAAGATCTATGGTAATTATATCTACAAATATATCTGCCCCTCTCACACACAGATAAACTATCTAAATTAAGGAGATTCGCTACTCGTAAATATTAGCCGTGAATGAAGAATTGAAATAGGAGTTATATTAATAGACCTAGTATTCTCGTTACGTTAATGCATCGAACTACGGCACCCACAAAAATGTACCGCCCCACACAAATACAACAAAACAAAACAAACCAACTAAATTAAGGAGGTTCGCTACACATGTATTTATTTGTCATGCGTATGAGTTTTTAAGTCCAGGGCACACGACATCTAATATTTAAGCATGAAGCAATATGCAAATGAAACTAGGGTCAGAGTACAAATTTCCGACACAATGACTGTATAGTAGTCACTAGAAAAGGTGTTGACGGTGTTTGTGGCATTTTACCATCATTAGTCCGTTTCAGTTTTATATACGCCACATTTAGGAATTTTCCACACGATATATAGAACAAAAAAAGAAGAAACCTTGTCGACGCGATGTGATGTAGTGACTTAAATATGTGATACAGATGCATACAGCCATACCACGTAGAATGCACCGGTTCTCGTCCGATCACCGAAGTTAAGCTGCGTCGGGCGTGGTTAGTACTTGCATGGGAGACCGGCTGGGAATACCACGTGTCGTAGGCTTTTTCATTTTCTCTCTCTCAATTTTATCTTTTTCTCTCATTTTTATATCCCATTCTCATATTTTCTCTTCATAAAATATTTTACTTGCCCTCAAACTATTATTTTCACACTTTTTTCGCCAACAAATTTGTTTTGCCTTTCGAACCAATGACCACAAGAGGGCGCACCACCAAGCCGACGAACAACTTGATTCGTCATCAGTGTCAATTTACCGTTAAATGCAGCCATTTTCAACACTTGTTTGTCACGGAAAATAAACCCAGTTTCTAAATATATCTTATTCTAGATTATGGCGCTGTATTTTTTCCAATTTCTCACTGATATTTATTGGATTGCAAACACGGTGATATTAGAAGAAACCAACTTAAATAGTCTTTGATATCTGTTTATACGTTTCAAAAATAATTCCAAGGTATTGTGTTTTTTGTTTTCATCAAAATGATTACATCTGTGTAACATTTTTCGTTCTAGGAAACTACTACAAACTATGATTAGAGTTATATCTACGTCTAGCCTAGTTAACTGTTATGAACTAAGATAACTGTATGTACGTCTAGCCTAGTTAACTACTATAAACTACGATAAATATATGTTCATGAAGACTAGTTAACTATAATGAACAATGACAATTTTATTTCCGTCAGACCTCGTTAACTACTATAACTTATGATAAATATATATTCATGAGGACGTGTTAACTATAATGAACTTTGCTAATTATATTTACGTCAGGCCTAGTAAACTACTATCAACTATTTTAATTATATATTCGTGAAGACCGGTTAACTACGACGAACTATGCTAATTATATTTTTGTCAGACCTAGTTAACTACTTTAAACTATGGTAGTTATATGTACGCCAAGATCAGTTACCTAATATAAACTATAATAATGTTATCTCCGTCAAGCCTAGTTAAGATCTATGGTAATTATATCTACAAATATATCTGCCCCTCTCACACACAGATAAACTATCTAAATTAAGGAGATTCGCTACTCGTAAATATTAGCCGTGAATGAAGAATTGAAATAGGAGTTATATTAATAGACCTAGTATTCTCGTTACGTTAATGCATCGAACTACGGCACCCACAAAAATGTACCGCCCCACACAAATACAACAAAACAAAACAAGCCAAACCAACTAAATTAAGAGGGTTCGCTTCACATGTATTTATTAGTCATGCGTACGAGTTTTGAAGTCCAGGGCACGCGACATCTAATATTTAAGCATGAAGCAATATGCAAACGAAACTAGGGTCAGAGTACAAATTTCCGACACAATGGCTGTATAGTAGTCACTAGAAAAGGTGTTGACGGTGTTTGTGGCATTTTACCATCATTAGTCCGTTTCAGTTTTATATACGCCACATTTAGAAATTTTCCACACGATATATAGAACAAAACAAGAAGAAACCTTGTCGACGCGATGTGATGTAGTGACTTAAATATGTGATACAGATGCCTACGGCCATACCACGTAGAATGCACCGGTTCTCGTCCGATCACCGAAGTTAAGCTGCGTCGGGCGTGGTTAGTACTTGCATGGGAGACCGGCTGGGAATACCACGTGTCGTAGGCTTTTTCATTTTCTCTCTCTCTCAATTTTATCTTTTTCTCTCATTTTTATATCCCATTCTCATATTTTCTCTTCATAAAATATTTTACTTGCCCTCAAACTATTATTTTCACACTTTTTTCGCCAACAAATTTGTTTTGCCTTTCGAACCAATGACCACAAGAGGGCGCACCAGCAAGCCGACGAACAACTTGATTCGTCATCAGTGTCAATTTACCGTTAAATGCATCCATTTTCAACACTTGTTTGTCACGGAAAATAAACACAGTTTCTAAATATATCTTATTCTAGATTATGGCGCTGTATTTTTTCCAATTTCTCACTGATATTTGTTGGATTGCAAACACGGTGATATTAGAAGAAACCAACTTGAATAGTCTTTGATATCTGTTTATACGTTTCAAAAATAATTCCAAGGTATTGTGTTTTTTGTTTTCATAAAAATGATTACATCTGTGTAACATTTTTCGTTCTAGGAAACTACTACAAACTATGATTAGAGTTATATCTACGTCTAGCCTAGTTAACTGTTATGAACTAAGATAACTGTATGTACGTCTAGCCTAGTTAACTACTATAAACTACGATAAATATATGTTCATGAAGACTAGTTAACAATAATGAACAATGACAATTGTATTTCCGTCAGACCTCGTTAACTACTATAACTTATGATAAATATATATTCATGAGGACGTGTTAACTATAATGAACTTTGCTAATTATATTTACGTCAGGCCTAGTAAACTACTATCAACTATTTTAATTATATATTCGTGAAGACCGGTTAACTACGACGAACTATGCTAATTATATTTTTGTCAGACCTAGTTAACTACTTTAAACTATGGTAGTTATATGTACGCCAAGATCAGTTACCTAATATAAACTATAATAATGTTATCTCCGTCAAGCCTAGTTAAGATCTATGGTAATTATATCTACAAATATATCTGCCCCTCTCACACACAGATAAACTATCTAAATTAAGGAGATTCGCTACTCGTAAATATTAGCCGTGAATGAAGAATTGAAATAGGAGTTATATTAATAGACCTAGTATTCTCGTTACGTTAATGCATCGAACTACGGCACCCACAAAAATGTACCGCCCCACACAAATACAACAAAACAAAACAAACCAACTAAATTAAGGAGGTTCGCTACACATGTATTTATTTGTCATGCGTATGAGTTTTTAAGTCCAGGGCACACGACATCTAATATTTAAGCATGAAGCAATATGCAAATGAAACTAGGGTCAGAGTACAAATTTCCGACACAATGACTGTATAGTAGTCACTAGAAAAGGTGTTGACGGTGTTTGTGGCATTTTACCATCATTAGTCCGTTTCAGTTTTATATACGCCACATTTAGAAATTCTCCACACGATATATAGAACAAAACAAGAAGAAACCTTGTCGACGCGATGTGATGTAGTGACTTAAATATGTGACACAGATGCCTACGGCCATACCACGTAGAATGCACCGGTTCTCGTCCGATCACCGAAGTTAAGCTGCGTCGGGCGTGGTTAGTACTTGCATGGGAGACCGGCTGGGAATACCACGTGTCGTAGGCTTTTTCATTTTCTCTCTCTCAATTTTATCTTTTTCTCTCATTTTTACATCCCATTCTCATATTTTCTCTTCATAAAATATTTTACTTGCCCTCAAACTATTATTTTCACACTTTTTTCGCCAACAAATTTGTTTTGCCTTTCGAACCAATGACCACAAGAGGGCGCACCACCAAGCCGACGAACAACTTGATTCGTCATCAGTGTCAATTTACCGTTAAATGCAGCCATTTTCAACACTTGTTTGTCACGGAAAATAAACCCAGTTTCTAAATATATCTTATTCTAGATTATGGCGCTGTATTTTTTCCAATTTCTCACTGATATTTATTGGATTGCAAACACGGTGATATTAGAAGAAACCAACTTAAATAGTCTTTGATATCTGTTTATACGGTTCAAAAATAATTCCAAGGTATTGTGTTTTTTGTTTTCATAAAAATGATTACATCTGTGTAACATTTTTCGTTCTAGGAAACTACTACAAACTATGATTAGAGTTATATCTACGTCTAGCCTAGTTAACTGTTATGAACTAAGATAACTGTATGTACGTCTAGCCTAGTTAACTACTATAAACTACGATAAATATATGTTCATGAAGACTAGTTAACTATAATGAACAATGACAATTTTATTTCCGTCAGACCTCGTTAACTACTATAACTTATGATAAATATATATTCATGAGGACGTGTTAACTATAATGAACTTTGCTAATTATATTTACGTCAGGCCTAGTAAACTACTATCAACTATTTTAATTATATATTCGTGAAGACCGGTTAACTACGACGAACTATGCTAATTATATTTTTGTCAGACCTAGTTAACTACTTTAAACTATGGTAGTTATATGTACGCCAAGATCAGTTACCTAATATAAACTATAATAATGTTATCTCCGTCAAGCCTAGTTAAGATCTATGGTAATTATATCTACAAATATATCTGCCCCTCTCACACACAGATAAACTATCTAAATTAAGGAGATTCGCTACTCGTAAATATTAGCCGTGAATGAAGAATTGAAATAGAAGTTATATTAATAGACCTAGTATTCTCGTTACGTTAATACATCGAACTACGGCACCCACTAAAATGTACCGCCCCACACAAATACAACAAAACAAAACAAACCAACTAAATTAAGAGGGTTCGCTACACATGTATTTATTTGTCATGCGTACGAGTTTTTAAGTCCAGGGCACACGACATCTAATATTTAAGCATGAAGCAATATGCAAATGAAACTAGGGTCAGAGTACAAATTTCCGACACAATGACTGTATAGTAGTCACTAGAAAAGGTGTTGACGGTGTTTGTAGCATTTTACCATCATTAGTCCGTTTCAGTTTTATATACGCCACATTTAGGAATTTTCCACACGATATATAGAACAAAACAAGAAGAAACCTTGTCGACGCGATGTGATGTAGTGACTTAAATATGTGACACAGATGCCTACGGCCATACCACGTAGAATGCACCGGTTCTCGTCCGATCACCGAAGTTAAGCTGCGTCGGGCGTGGTTAGTACTTGCATGGGAGACCGGCTGGGAATACCACGTGTCGTAGGCTTTTTCATTTTCTCTCTCTCAATTTTATCTTTTTCTCTCATTTTTATATCCCATTCTCATATTTTCTCTTCATAAAATATTTTACTTGCCCTCAAACTATTATTTTCACACTTTTTTCGCCAACAAATTTGTTTTGCCTTTCGAACCAATGACCACAAGAGGGCGCACCAGCAAGCCGACGAACAACTTGATTCGTCATCAGTGTCAATTTACCGTTAATCGCAGCCATTTTCAACACTTGTTTGTCACGGAAAATAAACCCAGTTTCTAAATATATCTTATTCTAGATTATGGCGCTGTATTTTTTCCAATTTCTCACTGATATTTATTGGATTGCAAACACGGTGATATTAGAAGAAACCAACTGAAATAGTCTTTGATATCTGTTTATACGTTTCAAAAATAATTCCAAGGTATTGTGTTTTTTGTTTTCATAAAAATGATTACATCTGTGTAACATTTTTCGTTCTAGGAAACTACTACAAACTATGATTAGAGCTATATCTACGTCTAGCCTAGTTAACTGTTATGAACTAAGATAACTGTATGTACGTCTAGCCTAGTTAACTACTATAAACTACGATAAATATATGTTCATGAAGACTAGTTAACTATAATGAACAATGACAATTTTATCTCCGTCAGACCTCGTTAACTACTATAACTTATGATAAATATATATTCATGAGGACGTGTTAACTATAATGAACTTTGCTAATTATATTTACGTCAGGCCTAGTAAACTACTATCAACTATTTTAATTATATATTCGTGAAGACCGGTTAACTACGACGAACTATGCTAATTATATTTTTGTCAGACCTAGTTAACTACTTTAAACTATGGTAGTTATATGTACGCCAAGATCAGTTACCTAATATAAACTATAATAATGTTATCTCCGTCAAGCCTAGTTAAGATCTATGGTAATTATATCTTCAAATATATCTGCCCCTCTCACACACAGATAAACTATCTAAATTAAGGAGATTCGCTACTCGTAAATATTAGCCGTGAATGAAGAATTGAAATAGAAGTTATATTAATAGACCTAGTATTCTCGTTACGTTAATGCATCGAACTACGGCACCCACTAAAATGTACCGCCCCACACAAATACAACAAAACAAAACAAACCAACTAAATTAAGAGGGTTCGCTACACATGTATTTATTTGTCATGCGTACGAGTTTTTAAGTCCAGGGCACACGACATCTAATATTTAAGCATGAAGCAATATGCAAACGAAACTAGGGTCAGAGTACACATTTCCGACACAATGACTGTATAGTAGTCACTAGAAAAGGTGTTGACGGTGTTTGTAGCATTTTACCATCATTAGTCCGTTTCAGTTTTATATACGCCACATTTAGGAATTTTCCACACGATATATAGAACAAAACAAGAAGAAACCTTGTCGATGCGATGTGATGTAGTGACTTAAATATGTGATGCAGATGCCTACGGCCATACCACGTAGAATGCACCGGTTCTCGTCCGATCACCGAAGTTAAGCTGCGTCGGGCGTGGTTAGTACTTGCATGGGAGACCGGCTGGGAATACCACGTGTCGTAGGCTTTTTCATTTTCTCTCTCTCAATTTTATCTTTTTCTCTCATTTTTATATCCCATTCTCATATTTTCTCTTCATAAAATATTTTACTTGCCCTCAAACTATTATTTTCACACTTTTTTCGCCAACAAATTTGTTTTGCCTTTCGAACCAATGACCACAAGAGGGCGCACCAGCAAGCCGACGAACAACTTGATTCGTCATCAGTGTCAATTTACCGTTAAATGCAGCCATTTTCAACACTTGTTTGTCACGGAAAATAAACACAGTTTCTAAATATATCTTATTCTAGATTATGGCGCTGTATTTTTTCCAATTTCTCACTGATATTTGTTGGATTGCAAACACGGTGATATTAGAAGAAACCAACTTGAATAGTCTTTGATATCTGTTTATACGTTTCAAAAATAATTCCAAGGTATTGTGTTTTTTGTTTTCATAAAAATGATTACATCTGTGTAACATTTTTCGTTCTAGGAAACTACTACAAACTATGATTAGAGTTATATCTACGTCTAGCCTAGTTAACTGTTATGAACTAAGATAACTGTATGTACGTCTAGCCTAGTTAACTACTATAAACTACGATAAATATATGTTCATGAAGACTAGTTAACAATAATGAACAATGACAATTATATTTCCGTCAGACCTCGTTAACTACTATAACTTATGATAAATATATATTCATGAGGACGTGTTAACTATAATGAACTTTGCTAATTATATTTACGTCAGGCCTAGTAAACTACTATCAACTATTTTAATTATATATTCGTGAAGACCGGTTAACTACGACGAACTATGCTAATTATATTTTTGTCAGACCTAGTTAACTACTTTATACTATGGTAGTTATATGTACGCCAAGATCAGTTACCTAATATAAACTATAATAATGTTATCTCCGTCAAGCCTAGTTAAGATCTATGGTAATTATATCTACAAATATATCTGCCCCTCTCACACACAGATAAACTAACTAAATTAAGGAGATTCGCTCCACGTAAATATTAGCCGTGAATGAAGAATTGAAATAGGAGTTATATTAATAGACCTACTATTCTGTTACGTTAATGCATCGAACTACGGCACCCACAAAAATGTACCGCCCCACACAAATACAACAAAACAAAACAAGCCAAACCAACTATATTAAGAGGGTTCGCTTCACATGTATTTATTAGTCATGCGTACGAAAGTTTTGAAGTCCAGGGCAAGCGACATCTAATATTTAAGCATGAAGCAATATGCAAACGAAACTAGGGTCAGAGTACATATTTCCGACACAATGGCTGTATAGTAGTCACTAGAAAAGGTGTGACGGTGGTTTGTGGCATTTTACCATCATTAGTCCGGTTTCAGTTTTATATACGCCACATTTAGAAATTTTCCACACGATATATAGAACAAAACAAGAAGAAACCTTGTCGACGCGATGTGATGTAGTGACTTAAATATGTGATACAGATGCCTACGGCCCATACCACGTAGAATGCACCGGTTCTCGTCCGATCACCGAAGTTAAGCTGCGTCGGGCGTGGTTAGTACTTGCATGGGAGACCGGCTGGGAATACCACGTGCCGTAGGCTTTTTCATTATCTCTCTCTCAATTTTATCTTTTTCTCTCATTTTCACATCCCATTTTCATATTTTCTCTTCATAAAATATTTTACTTGCCCTCAAACTATTATTTTCACACTTTTTTTGCCAACAAATTTGTTTTGCCTTTCGAACCAATGACCACAAGAGGGCGCACCAGCAAGCCGACGAACAACTTGATTCGTCATCAGTGTCAATTTACCGTTAAATGCAGCCATTTTCAACACTTGTTTGTCACGGAAAATAAACACAGTTTCTAAATATATCTTATTCTAGATTATGGCGCTGTATTTTTTCCAATTTCTCACTGATATTTATTGGATTGCAAACACGGTGATATTAGAAGAAACCAACTTAAATAGTCTTTGATATCTGTTTATACGTTTCAAAAATAATTCCAAGGTATTGTGTTTTTTGTTTTCATAAAAATGATTACATCTGTGTAACATTTTTCGTTCTAGGAAACTACTACAAACTATGATTAGAGTTATATCTACGTCTAGCCTAGTTAACTGTTATGAACTAAGATAACTGTATGTACGTCTAGCCTAGTTAACTACTATAAACTACGATAAATATATGTTCATGAAGACTAGTTAACTATAATGAACAATGACAATTTTATTTCCGTCAGACCTCGTTAACTACTATAGCTTATGATAAATATATATTCATGAGGACGTGTTAACTATAATGAACTTTGCTAATTATATTTACGTCAGGCCTAGTAAACTACTATCAACTATTTTAATTATATATTCGTGAAGACCGGTTAACTACGACGAACTATGCTAATTATATTTTTGTCAGACCTAGTTAACTACTTTAAACTATGGTAGTTATATGTACGCCAAGATCAGTTACCTAATATAAACTATAATAATGTTATCTCCGTCAAGCCTAGTTAAGATCTATGGTAATTATATCTACAAATATATCTGCCCCTCTCACACACAGATAAACTATCTAAATTAAGGAGATTCGCTACTCGTAAATATTAGCCGTGAATGAAGAATTGAAATAGAAGTTATATTAATAGACCTAGTATTCTCGTTACGTTAATGCATCGAACTACGGCACCCACTAAAATGTACCGCCCCACACAAATACAACAAAACAAAACAAACCAACTAAATTAAGAGGGTTCGCTACACATGTATTTATTTGTCATGCGTACGAGTTTTTAAGTCCAGGGCACACGACATCTAATATTTAAGCATGAAGCAATATGCAAACGAAACTAGGGTCAGAGTACACATTCCGA
>NW_003130203.1:0-11489 GCF_000003605.2 Saccoglossus kowalevskii
TCATCACATACACCTGTTGATAACACTTCTTAATATTACCATGTGAGGGTGCTATTCATTGACATACACCTGTTGATAACACTTCATAATATTACCATGTGAAGGTGCTATTCATTGACATCCACCTGTTGATAACACTTCATAATATTACCATGTGAGGGTGCTATTCATTGACATCCACCTGTTGATAACACTTCATAATATTACCATGTGAGGGTGCTATTCATTGACATCCACCTGTTGATAACACTTCATAATATTACCATGTGAGGGTGCTATTCATTGACATCCACCTGTTGATAACACTTCATAATATTACCATGTGAGGGTGCTATTCATTGACATCCACCTGTTGATAACACTTCATAATATTACCATGTGAGGGTGCTATTCATTGACATCCACCTGTTGATAACACTTCATAATATTACCATGTGAGGGTGCTATTCATTGACATCCACCTGTTGATAACACTTCATAATATTACCATGTGAGGGTGCTATTCATTGACATCCACCTGTTGATAACACTTCATAATATTACCATGTGAAGGTGCTATTCATTGACATACACCTGTTGATAACACTTCATAATATTACCATGTGAGGGTGCTATTCATTGACATCCACCTGTTGATAACACTTCATAATATTACCATGTGAGGGTGCTATTCATTGACATACACCTGTTGATAACACTTCATAATATTACCATGTGAGGGTGCTATTCATTGACATCCACCTGTTGATAACACTTCATAATATTACCATGTGAGGGTGCTATTTATTGACATCCACCTGTTGATAACACTTCATAATATTACCATGTGAGGGTGCTATTCATTGACATACACCTGTTGATAACACTTCATAATATTACCATGTGAGGGTGCTATTCATTGACATACACCTGTTGATAACACTTCATAATATTACCATGTGAGGGTGCTATTCATTGACATCCACCTGTTGATAACACTTCATAATATTACCATGTGAGGGTGCTATTCATTGACATCCACCTGTTGATAACACTTCATAATATTACCATGTGAGGGTGCTATTCATTGACATCCACCTGTTGATAACACTTCATAATATTACCATGTGAGGGTGCTATTCATTGACATCCACCTGTTGATAACACTTCATAATATTACCATGTGAGGGTGCTATTTATTGACATCCACCTGTTGATAACACTTCATAATATTACCATGTTAGGGTGCTATTCATTGACATCCACCTGTTGATAACACTTCATAATATTACCATGTGAAGGTGCTATTCATTGACATCCACCTGTTGATAACACTTCATAATATTACCATGTGAGGGTGCTATTCATTGACATCCACCTGTTGATAACACTTCATAATATTACCATGTGAGGGTGCTATTCATTGACATCCACCTGTTGATAACACTTCATAATATTACCATGTGAGGGTGCTATTCATTGACATCCACCTGTTGATAACACTTCATAATATTACCATGTGAGGGTGCTATTCATTGACATCCACCTGTTGATAACACTTCATAATATTACCATGTGAGGGTGCTATTCATTGACATCCACCTGTTGATAACACTTCATAATATTACCATGTGAAGGTGCTATTCATTGACATACACCTGTTGATAACACTTCATAATATTACCATGTGAGGGTGCTATTCATTGACATCCACCTGTTGATAACACTTCATAATATTACCATGTGAGGGTGCTATTCATTGACATACACCTGTTGATAACACTTCATAATATTACCATGTGAGGGTGCTATTCATTGACATCCACCTGTTGATAACACTTCATAATATTACCATGTGAGGGTGCTATTTATTGACATCCACCTGTTGATAACACTTCATAATATTACCATGTGAGGGTACTATTCATTGACATACACCTGTTGATAACACTTCATAATATTACCATGTGAGGGTGCTATTCATTGACATCCACCTGTTGATAACACTTCATAATATTACCATGTGAGGGTGCTATTCATTGACATCCACCTGTTGATAACACTTCATAATATTACCATGTGAAGGTGCTATTCATTGACATCCACCTGTTGATAACACTTCATAATATTACCATGTGAAGGTGCTATTCATTGACATCCACCTGTTGATAACACTTCATAATATTACCATGTGAAGGTGCTATTCATTGACATCCACCTGTAGATAACACTTCATAATATTACCATGTGAGGGTGCTATTCATTGACATACACCTGTTGATAACACTTCTTAATATTACCATGTGAGGGTGCTATTCATTGACATCCACCTGTTGATAACACTTCATAATATTACCATGTGAAGGTGCTATTCATTGACATCCACCTGTTGATAACACTTCATAATATTACCATGTGAGGGTGCTATTCATTGACATCCACCTGTTGATAACACTTCTTAATATTACCATGTGAGGGTGCTATTCATTGACATCCACCTGTTGATAACACTTCATAATATTACCATGTGAAGGTGCTATTCATTGACATCCACCTGTTGATAACACTTCATAATATTACCATGTGAAGGTGCTATTCATTGACATCCACCTGTTGATAACACTTCATAATATTACCATGTGAAGGTGCTATTCATTGACATCCACCTGTTGATAACACTTCATAATATTACCATGTGAGGGTGCTATTCATTGACATCCACCTGTTGATAACACTTCATAATATTACCATGTGAGGGTGCTATTTATTGACATCCACCTGTTGATAACACTTCATAATATTACCATGTGAGGGTGCTATTCATTGACATCCACCTGTTGATAACACTTCATAATATTACCATGTGAGGGTGCTATTCATTGACATACACCTGTTGATAACACTTCTTAATATTACCATGTGAGGGTGCTATTCATTGACATACACCTGTTGATAACACTTCATAATATTACCATGTGAGGGTGCTATTTATTGACATCCACCTGTTGATAACACTTCATAATATTACCATGTGAGGGTGCTATTCATTGACATCCACCTGTTGATAACACTTCATAATATTACCATGTGAGGGTGCTATTCATTGACATCCACCTGTTGATAACACTTCATAATATTACCATGTGAGGGTGCTATTCATTGACATCCACCTGTTGATAACACTTCATAATATTACCATGTGAGGGTGCTATTCATTGACATCCACCTGTTGATAACACTTCATAATATTACCATGTGAAGGTGCTATTCATTGACATCCACCTGTTGATAACACTTCATAATATTACCATGTGAAGGTGCTATTCATTGACATCCACCTGTTGATAACACTTCATAATATTACCATGTGAAGGTGCTATTCATTGACATCCACCTGTTGATAACACTTCATAATATTACCATGTGAGGGTGCTATTCATTGACATACACCTGTTGATAACACTTCTTAATATTACCATGTGAGGGTGCTATTCATTGACATACACCTGTTGATAACACTTCATAATATTACCATGTGAAGGTGCTATTCATTGACATCCACCTGTTGATAACACTTCATAATATTACCATGTGAGGGTGCTATTCATTGACATCCACCTGTTGATAACACTTCATAATATTACCATGTGAGGGTGCTATTCATTGACATCCACCTGTTGATAACACTTCATAATATTACCATGTGAAGGTGCTATTCATTGACATCCACCTGTTGATAACACTTCATAATATTACCATGTGAGGGTGCTATTCATTGACATCCACCTGTTGATAACACTTCATAATATTACCATGTGAGGGTGCTATTCATTGACATCCACCTGTTGATAACACTTCATAATATTACCATGTGAGGGTGCTATTCATTGACATCCACCTGTTGATAACACTTCATAATATTACCATGTGAGGGTGCTATTTATTGACATCCACCTGTTGATAACACTTCATAATATTACCATGTGAGGGTGCTATTCATTGACATCCACCTGTTGATAACACTTCATAATATTACCATGTGAGGGTGCTATTCATTGACATCCACCTGTTGATAACACTTCATAATATTACCATGTGAGGGTGCTATTTATTGACATCCACCTGTTGATAACACTTCATAATATTACCATGTGAGGGTGCTATTCATTGACATCCACCTGTTGATAACACTTCATAATATTACCATGTGAGGGTGCTATTTATTGACATCCACCTGTTGATAACACTTCATAATATTACCATGTGAGGGTGCTATTCATTGACATCCACCTGTTGATAACACTTCATAATATTACCATGTGAGGGTGCTATTTATTGACATCCACCTGTTGATAACACTTCATAATATTACCATGTGAGGGTGCTATTCATTGACATCCACCTGTTGATAACACTTCATAATATTACCATGTGAGGGTGCTATTTATTGACATCCACCTGTTGATAACACTTCATAATATTACCATGTGAGGGTGCTATTTATTGACATCCACCTGTTGATAACACTTCATAATATTACCATGTGAGGGTGCTATTAATTGACATCCACCTGTTGATAACACTTCATAATATTACCATGTGAAGGTGCTATTCATTGACATCCACCTGTTGATAACACTTCATAATATTACCATGTGAAGGTGCTATTCATTGACATCCCACCTGTTGATAACACTTCATAATATTACCATGTGAGAGTGCTATTCATTGACATCCCACCTGTTGATAACACTTCATAATATTACCATGTGAGGGTGCTATTTATTGACATCCACCTGTTGATAACACTTCATAATATTACCATGTGAAGGTGCTATTCATTGACATCCACCTGTTGATAACACTTCATAATATTACCATGTGAGGGTGCTATTTATTGACATCCACCTGTTGATAACACTTCATAATATTACCATGTGAGGGTGCTATTTATTGACATCCACCTGTTGATAACACTTCATAATATTACCATGTGAGGGTGCTATTCATTGACATCCACCTGTTGATAACACTTCATAATATTACCATGTGAGGGTGCTATTCATTGACATACACCTGTTGATAACACTTCATAATATTACCATGTGAAGGTGCTATTCATTGACATCCACCTGTTGATAACACTTCATAATATTACCATGTGAGGGTGCTATTCATTGACATCCACCTGTTGATAACACTTCATAATATTACCATGTGAGGGTGCTATTCATTGACATCCACCTGTTGATAACACTTCATAATATTACCATGTGAGGGTGCTATTCATTGACATCCACCTGTTGATAACACTTCATAATATTACCATGTGAGGGTGCTATTCATTGACATCCACCTGTTGATAACACTTCATAATATTACCATGTGAGGGTGCTATTCATTGACATCCACCTGTTGATAACACTTCATAATATTACCATGTGAAGGTGCTATTCATTGACATCCACCTGTTGATAACACTTCATAATATTACCATGTGAGGGTGCTATTCATTGACATCCACCTGTTGATAACACTTCATAATATTACCATGTGAGGGTGCTATTCATTGACATCCACCTGTTGATAACACTTCATAATATTACCATGTGAGGGTGCTATTCATTGACATCCACCTGTTGATAACACTTCATAATATTACCATGTGAGGGTGCTATTCATTGACATCCACCTGTTGATAACACTTCATAATATTACCATGTGAGGGTGCTATTCATTGACATCCACCTGTTGATAACACTTCATAATATTACCATGTGAGGGTGCTATTTATTGACATCCACCTGTTGATAACACTTTCATAATATTACCATGTGAGGGTGCTATTTATTGACATCCACCTGTTGATAACACTTCATAATATTACCATGTGAGGGTGCTATTTATTGACATCCACCTGTTGATAACACTTCATAATATTACCATGTGAGGGTGCTATTCATTGACATCCACCTGTTGATAACACTTCATAATATTACCATGTGAGGGTGCTATTTATTGACATCCACCTGTTGATAACACTTCATAATATTACCATGTGAGGGTGCTATTCATTGACATTCACCTGTTGATAACACTTCATAATATTACCATGTGAGGGTGCTATTTATTGACATCCACCTGTTGATAACACTTCATAATATTACCATGTGAGGGTGCTATTTATTGACATCCACCTGTTGATAACACTTCATAATATTACCATGTGAGGGTGCTATTCATTGACATCCACCTGTTGATAACACTTCATAATATTACCATGTAAGGGTGCTATTCATTGACATCCACCTGTTGATAACACTTCATAATATTACCATGTGAGGGTGCTATTTATTGACATCCACCTGTTGATAACACTTCATAATATTACCATGTGAGGGTGCTATTCATTGACATCCACCTGTTGATAACACTTCATAATATTACCATGTGAAGGTGCTATTCATTGACATCCACCTGTTGATAACACTTCATAATATTACCATGTGAGGGTGCTATTTATTGACATCCACCTGTTGATAACACTTCATAATATTACCATGTGAGGGTGCTATTTATTGACATCCACCTGTTGATAACACTTCATAATATTACCATGTGAGGGTGCTATTCATTGACATCCACCTGTTGATAACACT
Source organism: Saccoglossus kowalevskii (assembly GCF_000003605.2). Lineage (NCBI taxonomy): Eukaryota > Metazoa > Hemichordata > Enteropneusta > Harrimaniidae > Saccoglossus > Saccoglossus kowalevskii. Next base: position 6,639 of record NW_003130203.1, read on the forward strand.
TCATAATATTACCATGTGAGGGTGCTATTTATTGACATCCACCTGTTGATAACACTTCATAATATTACCATGTGAGGGTGCTATTCATTGACATCCACCTGTTGATAACACTTCATAATATTACCATGTGAGGGTGCTATTCATTGACATCCACCTGTTGATAACACTTCATAATATTACCATGTGAAGGTGCTATTCATTGCCATCCACCTGTTGATAACACTTCATAATATTACCATGTGAGGGTGCTATTCATTGCCATCCACCTGTTGATAACACTTCATAATATTACCATGTGAGGGTGCTATTCATTGACATCCACCTGTTGATAACACTTCATAATATTACTATGTGAGGGTGCTATTCATTGACATCCACCTGTTGATAACACTTCATAATATTACCATGTGAAGGTGCTATTCATTGACATCCACCTGTTGATAACACTTCATAATATTACCATGTGAGGGTGCTATTCATTGACATCCACCTGTTGATAACACTTCATAATATTACCATGTGAGGGTGCTATTCATTGACAACCACCTGTTGATAACACTTCATAATATTACCATGTGAGGGTGCTATTCATCGACATCCACCTGTTGATAACACTTCATAATATTACCATGTGAAGGTGCTATTCATTGACATCCACCTGTTGATAACACTTCATAATATTACCATGTGAGGGTGCTATTTATTGACATCCACCTGTTGATAACACTTCATAATATTACCATGTGAGGGTGCTATTTATTGACATCCACCTGTTGATAACACTTCATAATATTACCATGTGAAGGTGCTATTCATTGACATCCACCTGTTGATAACACTTCATAATATTACCATGTGAGGGTGCTATTCATTGACATCCACCTGTTGATAACACTTCATAATATTACCATGTGAAGGTGCTATTTATTGACATCCACCTGTTGATAACACTTCATAATATTACCATGTGAGGGTGCTATTCATTGACATCCACCTGTTGATAACACTTCATAATATTACCATGTGAGGGTGCTATTCATTGACATCCACCTGTTGATAACACTTCATAATATTACCATGTGAGGGTGCTATTTATTGACATCCACCTGTTGATAACACTTCATAATATTACCATGTGAGGGTGCTATTCATTGACATCCACCTGTTGATAACACTTCATAATATTACCATGTGAAGGTGCTATTCATTGACATCCACCTGTTGATAACACTTCATAATATTACCATGTGAGGGTGCTATTTATTGACATCCACCTGTTGATAACACTTCATAATATTACCATGTGAGGGTGCTATTTATTGACATCCACCTGTTGATAACACTTCATAATATTACCATGTGAGGGTGCTATTCATTGACATACACCTGTTGATAACACTTCATAATATTACCATGTGAGGGTGCTATTCATTGACATCCACCTGTTGATAACACTTCATAATATTACCATGTGAAGGTGCTATTCATTGACATCCACCTGTTGATAACACTTCATAATATTACCATGTGAGGGTGCTATTTATTGACATCCACCTGTTGATAACACTTCATAATATTACCATGTGAGGGTGCTATTTATTGACATCCACCTGTTGATAACACTTCATAATATTACCATGTGAGGGTGCTATTCATTGACATACACCTGTTGATAACACTTCATAATATTACCATGTGAGGGTGCTATTCATTGACATCCACCTGTTGATAACACTTCATAATATTACCATGTGAGGGTGCTATTCATTGACATCCACCTGTTGATAACACTTCATAATATTACCATGTGAGGGTGCTATTTATTGACATCCACCTGTTGATAACACTTCATAATATTACCATGTGAGGGTGCTATTTATTGACATCCACCTGTTGATAACACTTCATAATATTACCATGTGAAGGTGCTATTCATTGACATCCACCTGTTGATATCACTTCATAATATTACCATGTGAGGGTGCTATTTATTGACATCCACCTGTTGATAACACTTCATAATATTACCATGTGAGGGTGCTATTTATTGACATCCACCTGTTGATAACACTTCATAATATTACCATGTGAGGGTGCTATTTATTGACATCCACCTGTTGATAACACTTCATAATATTACCATGTGAGGGTGCTATTCATTGACATCCACCTGTTGATAACACTTCATAATATTACCATGTGAGGGTGCTATTCATTGACATCCACCTGTTGATAACACTTCATAATATTACCATGTGAGGGTGCTATTCATTGACATCCACCTGTTGATAACACTTCATAATATTACCATGTGAGGGTGCTATTCATTGACATCCACCTGTTGATAACACTTCATAATATTACCATGTGAGGGTGCTATTCATTGACATCCACCTGTTGATAACACTTCATAATATTACCATGTGAGGGTGCTATTCATTGACATCCACCTGTTGATAACACTTCATAATATTACCATGTGAGGGTGCTATTTATTGACATCCACCTGTTGATAACACTTCATAATATTACCATGTGAAGGTGCTATTCATTGACATCCACCTGTTGATAACACTTCATAATATTACCATGTGAAGGTGCTATTCATTGACATCCACCTGTTGATAACACTTCATAATATTACCATGTGAAGGTGCTATTCATTGACATCCACCTGTTGATAACACTTCATAATATTACCATGTGAGGGTGCTATTCATTGACATCCACCTGTTGATAACACTTCATAATATTACCATGTGAAGGTGCTATTCATTGACATCCACCTGTTGATAACACTTCATAATATTACCATGTGAGGGTGCTATTCATTGACATCCACCTGTTGATAACACTTCATAATATTACCATGTGAGGGTGCTATTCATTGACATCCACCTGTTGATAACACTTCATAATATTACCATGTGAGGGTGCTATTCATTGACATCCACCTGTTGATAACACTTCATAATATTACCATGTAAGGGTGCTATTTATTGACATCCACCTGTTGATAACACTTCATAATATTACCATGTGAGGGTGCTATTCATTGACATCCACCTGTTGATAACACTTCATAATATTACCATGTGAAGGTGCTATTCATTGACATCCACCTGTTGATAACACTTCATAATATCACCATGTGAGGGTGCTATTCATTGACATCCACCTGTTGATAACACTTCATAATATTACCATGTGAAGGTGCTATTCATTGACATCCACCTGTTGATAACACTTCATAATATTACCATGTGAAGGTGCTATTCATTGACATCCACCTGTTGATAACACTTCATAATATTACCATGTGAAGGTGCTATTCATTGACATCCACCTGTTGATAACACTTCATAATATTACCATGTGAGGGTGCTATTCATTGACATCCACCTGTTGATAACACTTCATAATATTACCATGTGAGGGTGCTATTTATTGACATCCACCTGTTGATAACACTTCATAATATTACCATGTGAGGGTGCTATTCATTGACATCCACCTGTTGATAACACTTCATAATATTACCATGTGAAGGTGCTATTCATTGACATCCACCTGTTGATAACACTTCATAATATTACCATGTGAGGGTGCTATTTATTGACATCCACCTGTTGATAACACTTCATAATATTACCATGTGAAGGTGCTATTCATTGACATCCACCTGTTGATAACACTTCATAATATTACCATGTGAGGGTGCTATTCATTGACATCCACCTGTTGATAACACTTCATAATATTACCATGTGAGGGTGCTATTTATTGACATCCACCTGTTGATAACACTTCATAATATTACCATGTGAGGGTGCTATTTATTGACATCCACCTGTTGATAACACTTCATAATATTACCATGTGAGGGTGCTATTCATTGACATCCACCTGTTGATAACACTTCATAATATTACCATGTGAGGGTGCTATTCATTGACATCCACCTGTTGATAACACTTCATAATATTACCATGTGAGGGTGCTATTCATTGACATCCACCTGTTGATAACACTTCATAATATTACCATGTAAGGGTGCTATTTATTGACATCCACCTGTTGATAACACTTCATAATATTACCATGTGAGGGTGCTATTCATTGACATCCACCTGTTGATAACACTTCATAATATTACCATGTGAGGGTGCTATTTATTGACATCCACCTGTTGATAACACTTCATAATATTACCATGTGAGGGTGCTATTTATTGACATCCACCTGTTGATAACACTTCATAATATTACCATGTGAGGGTGCTATTCATTACCAACCATCGATTGATAACACTTCATAATATTACCATGTGAGGGTGCTATTTATTGACATCCACCTGTTGATAACACTTCATAATATTACCATGTGAGGGTGCTATTTATTGACATCCACCTGTTGATAACACTTCATAATATTACCATGTGAGGGTGCTATTTATTGACATCCACCTGTTGATAACACTTCATAATATTACCATGTGAGGGTGCTATTTATTGACATCCACCTGTTGATAACACTTCATAATATTACCATGTGAGGGTGCTATTTATTGACATCCACCTGTTGATAACACTTCATAATATTACCATGTGAAGGTGCTATTAATTGACATCCACCTGTTGATAACACTTCATAATATTACCATGTGAAGGTGCTATTCATTGACATACACCTGTTGATAACACTTCATAATATTACCATGTGAGGGTGCTATTCATTGACATCCACCTGTTGATAACACTTCATAATATTACCATGTGAGGGTGCTATTCATTGACATCAAACCTGTTGATAACACTTCATAATATTACCATGTGAGGGTGCTATTCATTT
>NW_003130205.1:0-19351 GCF_000003605.2 Saccoglossus kowalevskii
TCAATTCGAGTCATTTTGTATTACCCACCAGTTTCAAGAAAGTTTTAATAATAAACCGTGCTGCTAAATATCAGCTACGTATGAGTGTATTTGTTCTGTATATGTATTACTTTTAACTTATATTCGTACAATTATATATGAACCGTCAAATTTAAATAAAGAGAACTAATATTAAAATTCCACGAGATTTCTGACACAAGTTGTATATTGAACAAAATGGGGTTATACTATTGAAAGTGCACTCAATTGTTTATTTCATGTTCCCCAGTGGCACAATCGGTTAGCGCGCCGTAATTATATGGCAGTACTGCTCTGTTACTGAGTAATGCGGAGGTTGTGAGTTCGAGCCTCACCTGGGGAATGATTATGTTTTGAATCCACGAATTGGAGAATAATTGAATCGAAACATTTCCAAATCGCAAATTCCATTCGCGATCCAATCTCCAGCATTTAGTTTCATCTAATTTAAATGACATCGATCGCCATTTATATGGTCGCAAAATTGCAAATACGTCGAATTTGAGTTAAACACCTGCTTAACCCGACTCAATTAAAATGGATAAATGGCATCACAGCTGACGTATAAATCTAACGATAATTGCATGCAATCCTGTGAAGTGCTGTTATTTACTTATTTATTTACCCAGTGTTTACAAAGCCTGCTTAAAACGTCCAGTGGTGATGCATTATTCAGGTAGAAGAATAGATGTCATTGACTTGCTTAAGACGGTTATATAATTCTACTATTTTGAGGGCGCTGTTAAGCAGACTGTTTGTTGGAGCGCCATCTTGTGATCGTTTACTGATTGGCAAATTGAAATTGCGGATGATCTATGTTCATTTCAAGAATGATATTCAATATTTTTCACGTATATTCATCCATGCTTTAAAACAATAACCCAATACACTTTATATAGATTATGTAACAGGTGAGATATTTATGAAAGTGCAAAGCACATGATATTACGGATAACACAATATGTAAATTTGTTCGATTATCGCCATTAAGCGCTGTATTTTAATTAGAGGTTAATGCCATTTGTTTGACTGCTCTCCGATTGGGTTATTTTGAAAAATATGCAGATTTCAAGGTGACATATGGTCTACCTTGTTGACTCAAGCCATTCTTAAATTCACAAAAAATACATCATTCGAGATGACGATGCACAATCCAAGAGGTAACTTAATGTATGCTGCAGATATTTACTCACGCACACAGCATATGTATGCCAATCCACCGTATACCAGTAATTTCAACTCTCACAATAGATTGTCATGCATAGACCGACCGCCGTATAGCTTCGTAGCACTTATCGTCTTGGCTATAAGGTCATACGCTGAACAGAGGGCTACATTGAAAGATATCTACCGCTATATAGAGACAACTTTTCCGTATTATCGTGAGAAGAGCCCTTGCTGGAAGAAATCAATCCGTCATAACCTCTCTTTGAACAATTGCTTCATCAAGAGTCCTCGTAGTATACATGACCTGACTCACGGTCATTTCTGGAGACTAGCAGAGGGTTGGAAAGAAATGTTTGCTGAAAGCGACTTCCGCCGCCGTCGTCGAGGATATAAGAAATCCAATAACCACGAGTTTATAACAACTAACAGCCAAGCGAACGAGGATTATATTGCGCGATATAAACCTGAAAGCACGCCGTCGTCGGTGGAGTCATGCAAGAAAAAGACGCCAAATTACGAGAAGAGCCCTTGCTGGAAGAATTCAATCCGTCATAACCTCTCTTTGAACAATTGCTTCATCAAGAGTCGTCGTAGTATACATGACCTGACTCACGGTCATTTCTGAAGACTAGCAGAGGGTTGGAAAGAAATGTTTGGTGAAAGCGACTTCTGCCGCCGTCGTCAAGGATATAAGAAATCCAATAACCACGAGTTTATAACAACTAACAGCCAAGCGAACGAGGATTATATTGCGCGATATAAACCTGAAAGCACGCCGTCGTCGGTGGAGTCATGCAAGAAAAAGACGCCAAATTACGTTTCCTCGATTACACATAGCGAGAGAACACAAGAAAGACATGAAACGGAAATGAGTTTAGTGACTTTAGTATTGCCAAAATACTACGTTGTCAGTCGAAACGAAAAGCCGGACACTGTGATGTATTGGAAAATAAAAGGATTAAACGTGTTGGACGTATTGTTAGTAATGTCACAAAAGACACTGCGCGTGACATTCCTGGCCAATCTTTCAATGCAAGTAGTCAGATATCTTCAATTCGAGTCATTTTGTATTACCCACCAGTTTCAAGAAAGTTTTAATAATAAACCGTGCTGCTAAATATCAGCTACGTATGAGTGTATTTGTTCTGTATATGTATTACTTTTAACTTATATTCGTACAATTATATATGAACCGTCAAATTTAAATAAAGAGAACTAATATTAAAATTCCACGAGATTTCTGACGCAAGTTGTATTGGACAAAATGCGGTTATACTATTGAAAGTGCACTCAATTGTTTGTTTCATCTTCCCCAGTGGCACAATCGGTTAGCGCGCCGTACTTATATGGCAGTACTGCTCTGTTACTGAGTAATGCGGAGGTTGTGAGTTCGAGCCTCACCTGGGGAATGAGTATGTTTTGAATCCACGAATTGGAGAATAATTGAATCGAAACATTTCCAAATTATATCCAATCTCCAGCATTTAGTTTCATCTAATTTAAATGACATCGATCGCCATTTATATGGTCGCAAAATTGCAAATACGTCGAATTTGAGTTAAACACCTGCTTAACCCGACTCAATTAAAATGGATAAATGGCATCACAGCTGACGTATAAATCTAACGATAATTGCATGCAATCCTGTGAAGTGCTGTTTTTTACTTATTTATTTACCCAGTGTTTACAAAGTCTGCTAAAAACGTCCAGTGGTGATGCATTATTCAGGTAGAAGAATAGATGTCATTGACTTGCTTAAGACGGTTATATAATTCTACTATTTTGAGGGCGCTGTTAAGCAGACTGTTTGTTGGAGCGCCATCTTGTGATCGTTTACTGATTGGCAAATTGAAATTACGGATTATCTATGTTCATTTCAAGAATGATATTCAATAATTTTCACGTACATTACATTTCATTCATCCATGCTATAAAACAATAACCCAATACAGTTTATATAGATTATGTAACAGGTGAGATATTTATGAAAGTGCGAAGCACATTATATTACGGATAACACAACAGGTAAATTTGTTCGATTATCGCCATTAAGTGCTGTATTTTAATTAGGGGTTAATGCCATTTGTTTTCCTGCTCTTTGATTGGGTTATTTTGAATAATATGCAGATTTCAAGGTGACATATGGTCTACCTTGTTGACTCAAGCCATTCTTAAATTCACAAAAATTACATCATTCAGATGACGATGCACAATCCAAGAGGTAACTTAATGTATGCTGCAGATATTTACTCACGCACACAGCATATGTATGCCAATCCACCGTATACCAGTAATTTCAACTCTCACAATAGATTGTCATGCATAGACCGACCGCCGTACAGCTTCGTAGCACTTATCGTCTTGGCTACAAGGTCATACGCGGAACAGAGGGCTACATTGAAAGATATCTACCGCTATATAGAGACAACTTTTCCGTATTATCGTGAGAAGAGCCCTTGCTGGAAGAAATCAATCCGTCATAACCTCTCTTTGAACAATTGCTTCATCAAGAGTCCTCGTAGTATACATGACCTGACTCACGGTCATTTCTGGAGACTAGCAGAGGGTTGGAAAGAAATGTTTGCTGAAAGCGACTTCCGCCGCCGTCGTCGAGGATATAAGAAATCCAATAACCACGAGTTTATAACAACTAACAGCCAAGCGAACGAGGATTATATTGCGCGATATAAACCTGAAAGCACGCCGTCGTCGGTGGAGTCATGCAAGAAAAAGACGCCAAATTACGTTTCCTCGATTACACATAGCGAGAGAACACAAGAAAGACATGTAAACGGAAATGAGTTTAGTGACTTTAGTATTGCCAAAATACTACGTTGTCAGTCGAAACGAAAAGCCGGACACTGTGATGTATTGGATAATAAAAGGATTAAACGTGTTGGACGTATTGTTAGTAATGTCACAAAAGACACTGCGCGTGACATTCCTGGCCAATCTTTCAATGCAAGTAGTCAGATATCTTCAATTCGAGTCATTTTGTATTACCCACCAGTTTCAAGAAAGTTTTAATAATAAACCGTGCTGCTAAATATCAGCTACGTGTGAGTGTATTTGTTCTGTATATGCATTACTTTTAACTTATATTCGTACAATTATATATGAACCGTCAAATTTAAATAAAGAGAACTAATATTAAAATTCCACGAGATTTCTAACGCAAGTTGTATTGAACAAAATGCGGTTATACTATTGAAAGTGCACTCAATTGTTTGTTTCATCTTCCCCAGTGGCACAATCGGTTAGCGCGCCGTACTTATATGGCAGTACTGCTCTGTTACTGAGTAATGCGGAGGTTGTTAGTTCGAGCCTCACCTGGGGAATGAGTATGTTTTGAATCCACGAATTGGAGAATAATTGAATCGAAACATTTCCAAATTGCAAATTCCATTCGCGATCCAATCTCCAGCATTTAGTTTCATCTAATTTCAATGACATCGATCGCCATTTATATGGTCGCAAAATTGCAAATACGTCGAATTTGAATTAAACACCTGCTTAACCCGACTCAATTAAAATGGATAAATGGCATCACAGCTGACGTATAAATCTAACAATAATTGCTTGCAATCCTGTGAAGTGCTGTTTTTTACTTATTTATTTACCCAGTGCTTACAAAGCCTGCTAAAAACGTCCAGTGGTGATGCATTATTCAGGTAGAAGAATAGATGTCATTGACTTGCTTAAGACGGTTATATAATTCTACTATTTTGAGGGCGCTGTTAAGCAGACTGTTTTGTTTGAGCGCCATCTGTGATCGTTTACTGATTGGCAAATTGAAATTACGGATGATCTATGTTCATTTCAAGAATGATATTCAATAATTTTCACGTCTATTACATTTCATTGATCCATGCTATAAAACAATAACCCAATACACTTTATATAGATTATGTAACAGGTGAGATATTTATGAAAGTGCGAAGCACATGATATTACGGATAACACAATAGGTGAATTTGTTCGATTATCGCCATTAAGTGCTGTATTTTAATTAGGAGTTAATGTCATTTGTTTTCCTGCTCTCTGATTGGGTTATTTTGAATAATATGCAAATTTCAATGTGACCTATGGTCTACCTTGTTGACTCAAACCATTCTTAAATTCACAAAAAATACATCATTCGAAATGACGATGCACAATCCAAGATGTAACTTAATGTATGCTGCAGATGTTTACTCACGCACACAGCATCGTATGAGTATGAGTGTATTTGCATCGTATGAGTATGAGTGTATTTGTTCTGTATATGTATTACTTTTAACTTATATTCGTACAATTATATATGAATTTAAATAAAGAGAACTAATATTAAAATTCCACGATATTTCTGACGCAAGTTGTATTGAACAAAATGCGGTTGTTCTATTGAAAGTGCACTCAATTGGTTGTTTCATCTTCTCCAGTGGCACAATCGGTTATCGCGCCGTACTTATATGGCAGTACTGCTCTGTTACTGAGTAATGCGGAGGTTGTGAGTTCGAGCCTCACCTGGGGAATGAGTATGTTTTGAATCCACGAATTGGAGAATAATTTGAATCGAAACACTTATGATCGCAAATTCCATTCGCGATCCAATCTCCAGCATTTAGTTTCATCTAATTTAAATGACATAGATCGCCATTTATATGGTCGCATAATACGTCGAATTTGAGTTAAAAGACCTGCTTAACCCGACTCAATTAAAATGGATAAATTGCATCACAGCTGACGTATATATCTAACTATAATTGCATGCAATCCTATGAAGTGCTGTTTTTTACTTTATTTACCCAGTGTTTACCAAGCCTGCTAAAAACGACTAGTGGTGATGCACTATTTAGGCAGAAGAATAAATGTCATTGACTTGCTCAAGACGGTTACTAGTATATAGTTCTACGATTTTGAGGGCGCTGTTTAGCAGACTGTTTGTTTGAGCGCTATCTTGTGATAGTTTACTGATTGGCAAATTGAAATTACGGATGATCTATGTTCATTTCAAGAATGATATTCAATAATTTTCACGTCTATTACATTTCATTGATCCATGCTATAAAACAATAACCCAATACACTTTATATAGATTATGTAACAGGTGAGATATTTATGAAAGTGCGAAGCACATGATATTACGGATAACACAATAGGTGAATTTGTTCGATTATCGCCATTAAGTGCTGTATTTTAATTAGGAGTTAATGTCATTTGTTTTCCTGCTCTCTGATTGGGTTATTTTGAATAATATGCAAATTTCAATGTGACCTATGGTCAACCTTGTTGACTCAAACCATTCTTAAATTCACAAAAAATACATTATTCGAAATGACGATGCACAATCCAAGATGTAACTTAACGTATGCTGTAGATGTTTAAACACGCACACAACATATGTATGCCAATCCACCGTACACCAGTAATTTCAACTCTCACAGTACATTGTCATGCATAGACCGACCGCCGTATAGCTTCGTAGAACTATCGTCTTGGCTATAAGGTCATACGCGGAACAGAGGGCTACATTGAAAGATATCTACCTCTATATAGAGACAACTTTTCCGTATTATCGTAGTTTCATCTAATTTAAATGACATCGATCGCCATTTATATGGTCGCAAAATACGTCGAATTTGAGTTAAAATACCTGCTTAACCCGACTCAATTAAAATGGATAAATGGAATCACAGCTGACGTATATATCTAACTATAATTGCATGCAATCCTATGAAGAGCTGATTTGTTTACTTTATTTACCCAGTGTTTACCAAGACTGCTAAAAACGTCCAGTGGTGATGCACTATTTAGGCTGAAGAATAAATGTCATTGACTTGCTCAAGACGGTTATATAGTTTTACGATTTTGAGGGCGCTGTTTTGCAGACTGATTGTTTGAACGCTATCTTGTGATCGTTTACTGATTGGCAAATTGAAATTACGGATGATCTATGTTCATTTCAAGAATGATATTCAATGATTTTCACGTACATTACATTTCATTGATCCATGCTATAAAACAATCACCCAATACACTTTATATAGATTATGTAACAGGTGAGATATTTATGAATGTGCGAAGCACATGATATTACGGATAACACAATAGGTGAATTTGTTCGATTATCGCCATTAAGTGCTGTATTTTAATTAGGGGTTAATGGCATTTGTTTTCCTGCTCTCTGATTGGGTTATTTTGAGTAATATGCAGATTTCAAGGTGACTTATGGTCTACCTTGTTGACTCAAACCATTCTTAAATTCACAAAAAATACATCATTCGAGATGACGATGCACAATCCAAGAGGTAACTTAATGTATGCTGCAGATGTTTACTCACGCACACAGCATATGTATGCCAATCCACCGTATACCAGTAATTTCAACTCTCACAGTACATTGTCATGCATAGACCGACCGCCGTATAGCTTCGTATCCTATCGTTTGGCTTTAAGTCAAACGCGGAACAGAGGGCTACATTGAAAGATATCTACCGCTATATAGAGACAACTTTTTCGTATTATCCGGTGAAGAACCTGGCTGGAAGAATTCAATCCGTCAAAACCTCTCTTAAAACAATTGCTTCATCAAGAGTCCTCGTAGTATACATGACCTGACTCACGGTCATTTCTGGAGACTAGCAGATGGTTGGAAAGAAATGTTTTCTGAAAGCGACTTCCGCCGCCGTCGTCGAGGATATAAGAAATCCAATAACCACGAGTTTATAACAACGAACAGCCAAGCGAACGAGGATTATATTACCCGATATAAACCTGAAAGCACGTCGTCGTCGGTGGAGTCATGCAAGAAACATACGCCAAATTACGTTTCCTCGATTACACGTAGCGAGAGAACACAAGAAAGACATGTAAACGGAAAACAGTTCAGTGAATTTAGTATTGCCAAAATACAATGCTGTCAGTCGAAACGAAAAGCCGGCCTCTGTGATGTATCGGACAATAAAAGGATTAAACATGTTGGACGTATTGTTCGTAATGACACAAAAGACACTGGGCGTGACATTCCTGGCCAATCTTTCAATGCAAGTAGTCAGATATCTTCAATTCGAGTCATTTTGTATTACCCACCAGTTTTAAGAAAGTTTTAATAATAAACCGTGCTGCTAAATATCAGCTACGTATGAGTGTATTTATTCTGTATATGTATTACTTTTAACTTATATTCGAGCAATTATATATGAACCGTCAAATTCAAAATAAAGAGAACTAATATTAAAATTCCACGATATTTCAGACGCAAGTTGTATTGAACAAAATGCGGTTATCCTATTGAAAGTGTACTCAATTGGTTGTTTCATCTTTCCCGTGGCACAATCGGTTAGAATGCCCTACTTATATGGCAGTACTGCTCTGTTACTGAGTAATGCGGAGATTGTGAGTTCGAGCCTCACCTGTGGAATGAGTATGTTTTGGATCCACGAATTGGAGAATAATTGAATCGAAACATTTCCCAATCGCAAATTCCATTCGCAATCCAATCTCTAGCATTTATTTCATCTAATTTAAATGACATCGATCGCCATTTTTATTGTCACAAAATTGCAAATACGTCGAATTTGAGTTAAACACGTGCTTAACCCGACTCAATTAAAATGGATAAATGGCATCACAGCTTGCGTATATATCTAACGATAATTACATGCAATCCTGTGAAGTGCTGTTTTTTACTTATTCATTTACCCAGTGTTTACAAAGCCTGCTAAAAACGTCCAGTGGTGATGCATTATTCAAGTAGAATAATAGATGTCATTGACTTGCTCAGGACGGTTATATAATTTTACGATTTTGAGGGCGCTGTTAAGCAGACTGTTTGTTGGAGCGCCATCTTGTGATCGTTTACTGATTGGCATATTGAAATCACGGATGATCTATGCTCATTTCATGAATGACATTCAATAATTTTCACGTACATTACATTTCATTTATGCATGCTATAAAACAATAACCCAATACACTTTATATAGATTATGTAACAGGTGAGGTATTTATGAAAGTGCGAAGCACATGTTATTACGGATATCACAATAGGTGAATTTGTTCGATTATCGCCAATAAGTGCTGATTGTAATTAGGGGTTAATGGCATTTGATTTCCTGCTCTCTGATTGGGTTATTTTGAATAATATGCAGATTTCAAGGTGACTGAAGTTCTACCTTGTTGACTCAAACCATTCTTAAATTCACAAAAAATACATCATTCGAGATGACGATGCACAATCCAAGAGGTAACGTAATGTATGCTGCAGATGTTTACTCACGCATACAGCATATGTATGCCAATCCACCGTATACCAGTAATTTCAACTCTCACAGTACATTGTCATGCGTAGACCGACCGCCGTATAGCTTCGTAGCACTTATCATCTTGGCTATAAGGTCAAACGCGGAACAGAGGGCTACATTGAAAGATATCTACCGCTATATAGAGACAACTTTTCCTTATTATCGGGTGAAGAGCCCTGGCTAGAAGAATTCAATCCGTCAAAACCTCTCTGTAAACAATTGCTTCATCAAGAGTCCTCGTAGTATACATGACCTGACTCACGGTCATTTCTGGAGACTAGCAGAGGGTTGGAAAGAAATGTTTTCTGAAAACGACTTCCGCCGCCGTCGTCGAGGATATAAGAAATCCAATAACCACGAGTTTATAACAACGAACAGCCAAGCGAACGAGGATTATATTACCCGATATAAACCTGAAAGCACGTCGTCGTCGGTGGAGTCATGCAAGAAACATACGCCAAATTACGTTTTCTCGATTACACGTAGCGAAAGAACACAAGAAGACTTGTAAACGGAAAACAGTTTAGTGACTTTAGTATTGCCAAAATACTACGTTGTCAGTCGAAACGAAAAGCCGGCCACTGTGATGTATCGGACAATAAAAGGATTAAACGTGTTGGACGTATTGTTAGTAATGTCACAAAAGACACTGCGCGTGACATTCCTAGTCAATCATTCAATGCAAGTAGTCAGATATCTTCAATTCGAGTCATTTTGTATTACCCACCAGTTTCAAGAAAGTTTTAATAATAAACCGTGCTGCTAAATATCAGCTACGTATGAGTGTATTTGTTCTGTATATGTATTACTTTTAACTTATATTCGTACAATTATATATGAACCGTCAAATTTAAATAAAGAGAACTAATATTAAAATTCCACGATATTTCTGACGCAAGTTGTATTGAACAAAATGCGGTTATCCTATTGAAAGTGCACTCAATTGGTTGTTTCATCTTCTCCAGTGGCACAATCGGTTAGCGCGCCGTACTTATAAGGCAGTACTGCTCGGTTACAGAGTAATACGGAGGTTGTGAGTTCGAGCCTCACCTGGGGAATGAGTATGTTTTGAATCCACGAATTGGAGAATAATTGAATCGAAACACTTATGATCGCAAATTCCATTCGCGATCCAATCTCCAGCATTTAGTTTCATCTAATTTAAATGACATCGATCGCCATTTATATGGTCGCAAAATACGTCGAATTTGAGTTAAAAGACCTGCTTAACCCCACTCAATTAAAATGGATAAATGGCATCACAGCTGACGTATATATCTAACTATAATTGCATGCAATCCTATGAAGTGCTGTTTTTTTATTTTAATTACCCAGTGTTTACCAAGCCTGCTAAAAATGTCCAGTGGTGATGCACTATTTAGGCAGAAGAATAAATGTCATTGACTTGCTCAAGATGGTTATATAGTTCTACGATTTTGAGGGCGCTGTTTAGCAGACTGTTTGTTTGAGCGCTATCTTGTGATCGTTTACTGATTGGCAAATTGAAAATACGGATGATCTATGTTCATTTCAAGAATGATATTCAATAATTTTCACGTACATTACATTTCATTTATCCATTCTATAAAACAATAACCCAATACACTTTATATAGATTATGTAACAGGTGAGATATTTATAAAAGTGCTAAGCACATGATATTACGGATAACACAATAGGTGAATTTGTTGGATTATCGCCATTAAGTGCTGTATTTTAATTAGGGGTTAATGGCATTTGTTTTCCTGCTCTCTGATTGGGTTATTTTGAATAATATGCAGATTTCAAGGTGACTTATGGTCTACCTTGTTGATTCAAACCATTCTTAAATTCACAAAAAATACATCATTCGAGATGACGATGCACACTCCAAGAGGTAACTTAATGTATGCTGCAGATGTATACTCACGCACGCAGCATATGTATGCCAATCCACCGTATACCAGTATGTTCAACTCTCACAGTACATTGTCATACATAGACCGACCGCCGTATAGCTTCGTAGCACTTATCGTCTTGGCTATAAGGTCATACGCGAAACAGAGGGCTACATTGAAAGATATCTACCGCTATATAGAGACAACTTTTCCGTATTATCGTGTGACGAGCCCTGGCTGGAAGAATTCAATCAGTCATAACCTCTCTTTGAACAATTGCTTCATCAAGAGTCCTCGTAGTATACATGACCTGACTCACGGTCATTTCTGGAGACTAGCAGAGGGTTGGAAAGAAATGTTTGCTGAAAGCGACTTCCGCCGCCGTTGTCGAGGATATAAGAAATCCAATAACCACGAGTTTATAACAACTAACAGCCAAGCGAACGAGGATTATATTGCGCGATATAAACCTGAAAGCACGCCGTCGTCGGTGGAGCCATGCAAGAAACAGACGCCAAATTACGTTTCCTCGATTACACTTAGCGAGAGAACACAAGAAAGACATGTAAACGGAAAACGGTTTAGTGACTTTAGTATTGCCAAAATACTACGTTGTCAGTCGCAACGAAAAGCCGGCCACTGTGATGTATCGGACAATAAAGGATTAAACGTGTTGGACGTATTGTTAGTAATGTCAAAAAAGACACTGCGCGTGACATTCCTGGCCAATCTTTCAATGCAAGTAGTCAGATATCTTCAATTCGAGTCATTTTGTATTATCCACCAGTTTCAAGAAAGTTTTAATAATACACCGTGCTGCTAAATATCAGCTACGTGTGAGTGGATTTGTTCTGTATATGTATTACTTTTAACTTATATTCGTACAATTATATATGAACCGTCAAATTTAAATAAAGAGAACTAATATTAAAATTCCACGATATTTCTGACGCAAGTTGTATTGAACAAAATGCGGTTATCCTATTGAAAGTGCACTCAATTAGTTGTTTCATCTTCCCCAGTGGCACAATCGGTTAGCGCGCCATACTTATATGGCAGTACTTATATGGCAGTACTGCTCTGTTACTGAGTAATGCGGAGGTTGTGAGTTCGAGCCTCATCTGGGGAATGAGTATGTTTTGAATCCATGAATTGGAGAATAATTGAATCGAAACATTTCCAAATCGCAAATTCCATTCGCGATCCAATCTCCAGCATTTAGTTTCATCTAATTTAAATGACATCGATCGCCATTATGGTCGCAAAATACGTCGAATTTGAGTTAAAAGACCTGCTTAACCCGACTCAATTAAAATGGATAAATTGCATCACAGCTGACGTATATATCTAACTATAATTGCATGCAATCCTATGAAGTGCTGTTTTTTTTTTACTTTATTTACCCAGTGTTTACCAAGCCTGCTAAAATCGTCAAGTGGTAATGCACTATTTAGGCAGAATAATAAATGTCATTGACTTGCTCAAGACGGTTATATAGTTTTACGATTTTGAGGGCGCTGTTTAGCAGACTGTTTGTTTGGGCGCTATCTTGTGATAGTTTACTGATTGGCAAATTGAAAAAAGGATGATCTATGTTCATTTCAAGAATGATATTCAATAATTTTCACGTACATTACATTTCATTTATCCATTCTATAAAACAATAACCCAATACACTTTATATAGATTATGTAACAGGTGAGATATTTATGAAAGTGCGAAGCACATGATATTACGGATAACACAATAGTTGAATTTGTTCGATTATCGCCATTAAGTGCCGTATTTTAATTAGGGGTTAATGGCATTTGTTTTCCTGCTCTCTGATTGGGTTATTTTGAATAATATGCAGATTTCAAGGTGACTTATGGTCTACCTTGTTGATTCAAACCATTCTTAAATTCACAAGAAATACATCATTCGAGATGACGATGCACACTCCAAGAGGTAACTTAATGTATGCTGCAGATATTTACTCACGCACGCAGCATATGTATGCCAATCCACCGTATACCAGTATTTTCAACTCTCACAGTACATTGTCATGCATAGACCGACCGCCGTATAGCTTCGTAGCACTTATCGTCTTGGCTATAAGGTCATACGCGAAACAGAGGGCTACATTGAAAGATATCTACCGCTATATAGAGACAACTTTTCCGTATTATCGTGTGACGAGCCCTGGCTGGAAGAATTCAATCCGTCATAACGTCTCTTTGAACAATTGCTTCATCAAGAGTCCTCGTAGTATACATGACCTGACTCACGGTCATTTCTGGAGACTAGCAGAGGGTTGGAAAGAAATGTTTGCTGAAAGCGACTTCCGCCGCCGTCGTCGAGGATATAAGAAATCCAATAACCACGAGTTTATAACAAGTAACAGCCACGCGAACGAGGATTATATTGCGCGATATAAACCTGAAAGCACGCCGTCGTCGGTGGAGTCATGCAAGAAACAGACGCCAAATTACGTTTCCTCGATTACACATAGCGAGAGAACACAAGAAGGACATGTAAACGGAAAACAGTTTAGTGACTTTAGTACATGTATTGCCAAAATACTACGTTGTCAGTCGAAACGAAAAGCGGGCCACTGTGATGTATCGGACAATAAAAGGATTAAACGTGTTGGACGTATTGTTAGTAATGTCACAAAAGACACTGCGCGTGACATTCCTGGTCAATCTTTCAATGCAAGTAGTCAGATATCTTCAATTCGAGTCATTTTGTGTTACCCACCAGTTTCAAGAAAGTTTTAATAATAAACAGTGCTGCTAAATATCAGCCACGTATGAGTGTATTTGTTCTGTATATGTATTACTTTTAACTTATATTCGTACAATTATTTATGAAGCGTCAAATTTAAATAAAGAGAACTAATATTAAAATTCCACGAGATTTCTGACGCAAGTTGTATTGAACAAAATGCGGTTATACTATTGTAAGTGCACTCAATTGTTTGTTTCATCTTCCCCAGTGGCACAATCGGTTAGCACGCCGTACTTGTATGGCAGTACTGCTCTGTTACTGAGTAATGCGGAGGTTGTGAGTTCGAGCCTCACCTGGGGAATGAGTATGTTTTGAATCCACGAATTGGAGAATAATTGAATTTAAACACTTATGATCGCAAATTCCATTCGCGATCCAATCTCCAGCATTTAGTTTCATCTAATTTAAATGACATCGATCGCCATTTATATGGTCGCAAAATACGTCGAATTTGAGTTAAAAGACCTGCTTAACCCGACTCAATTAAAATGGATAAATGGCATCACAGCTGACGTATATATCTAACTATAATTGCATGCAATCCTATGAAGTGCTGTTTTTTTTACTTTAATTACCCAGTGTTTACCAAGTCTGCTAAAATCGTCAAGTGGTAATGCACTATTTAGGCAGAAGAATAAATGTCATTGACTTGCTCAAGACGGTTATATAGTTTTACGATTTTGAGGGCGCTGTTTAGCAGACGGTTTATTTGGGCGCTATCTTGTGATCGTTTACTGATTGGCAAATTGAAAATACGGATGATCTATGTTCATTTCAAGAATGATATTCAATAATTTTCACGTACATTACATTTCATTTATCCATTCTATAAAACAATAACCCAATACACTTTATATAGATTATGTAACAGGTGAGATATTTATGAAAGTGCTAAGCACATGATATTACGGATAACACAATAGGTGAATTTGTTCGATTATCGCCATTAAGTGCTGTATTTTAATTAGGGGTTAATGGCATTTGTTTTCCTGTTCTCTGATTGGGTTATTTTGAATAATATGCAGATTTCAAGGTGACTTATGGTCTACCTTGTTGATTCAAACCATTCTTAAATTCACAAAAAATACATCATTCGAGATGACGATGCACACTCCAAGAGGTAACTTAATGTATGCTGCAGATGTATACTCACGCACGCAGCATATGTATGCCAATCCACCGTATACCAGTATTTTCAACTCTCACAGTACATTGTCATGCATAGACCGACCGCCGTATAGCTTCGTAGCACTTATCGTCTTGGCTATAAGGTCATACGCGAAACAGAGGGCTACATTGAAAGATATCTACCGCTATATAGAGACAACTTTTCCGTATTATAGTGTGACGAGCCCTGGCTGGAAGAATTCAATCCGTCATAACCTCTCTTTGAACAATTGCTTCATCAAGAGTCCTCGTAGTATACATGACCTGACTCACGGTCATTTCTGGAGACTAGCAGAGGGTTGGAAAGAAATGTTTGCTGAAAGCGACTTCCGCCGCCGTCGTCGAGGATATAAGAAATCCAATAACCACGAGTTTATAACAACTAACAGCCAAGCGAACGAGGATTATATTACCCGATATAAACCTGAAAGCACGCCGTCGTCGGTGGAGCCATGCAAGAACAGACGCCAAATTACGTTTCCTCGATTACACATAGCGAGAGAACACAAGAAGGACATGTAAACGGAAAACAGTTTAGTGACTTTAGTATTGCCAAATACTACGTTGTCAGTCGAAACGAAAAGCCGGCAACTGTGATGTATCGGACAATAAAAGGATTAAACGTGTTGGACGTATTGTTAGTAATGTCACAAAAGACACTGCGCGTGACATTCCTGGCCAATCTTTCAATGCAAGTAGTCAGATAGCTTCAATTCGAGTCATTTTGTATTACCCACCAGTTTCAAGAAAGTTTTAATAATAAACCGTGCTACTAAATATCAGCTACGTATGAGTGTATATGTTCTGTATATGTATTACTTTTAACTTATATTCGTACAATTATATATGAACCGTCAAATTTAAATAATGTGAACTAATATTAAAATTCCACGATATTTCTGACGCAAGTTGTATTGAACAAAATGCGGTTATCCTATTGAACGTGCACTCAATTGGTTGTTTCATCTTCCCCAGTGGCACAATCGGTTAGCGCGCCGTACTTATATGACAGTACTGCTCTGTTACTGAGTAATGCGGAGGTTGTGAGTTCGAGCCTCACCTGGGGAATGAAAATATTTTGAATCCACGAATTGGAGAATAATTGAATCGAAACACTTATGATCGCAAATTCCATTCGCGATCCAATCTCCAGCATTTAGTTTCATCTAATTTAAATGACATCGATCGCCATTTATATGGTCGAAAATACGTCGAATTTGAGTTAAAAGACCTGCTTAACCCGACTCAATTAAAATGGATACTGTAGAATACTTTATTTTCGCTTGGAATTTATTTTCGCTATTTTCGCTGAAGGGATGATTCCATGAAAATAAAATCCAGCGAATATACTTTTTTTCTTATATTTCACATTAAACTCATCAGAAATCAGTGAAAATAAATTCCATACAAAACGCCCAAAAAGCCTTTTCAGCGAAAATTAATTCCAGCGAAAATAAAGTATTCCACAGTAAATGGAATCACAGCTGACGTATATATCTAACTATAATTGCATGCAATCCTATGAAGTGCTGATTTTCTTACTTTATTTACCCAGTGTTTACCAAGCCTGCTAAAAACTTCCCGTGGTGATGCACTATTTAGGCAGAAGAATAAATGTCATTGACTTGCTCAAGACGGTTATATAGGTCTAAGATTTTGAGGGCGCCGTTTTGCAGACTGATTGTTTGAGCGCTATCTTGTGATCGTTTACTGATTAGCAAATTGAATTTACGGATGATCTATGTTCATTTCAAGAATGATATTCAATAATTTTAACGTACATTACATTTAATCTATGCATGCTATAAAACAATAACCCAATACACTTTATATAGATTATGTAACAGGTGAGATATTTATGAAAGTGCGAAGCACATGATATTACGGATAACACAATAGGTGAATTTGTTCGATTATCGCCATTAAGTGCTGTATTTTAATTAGGAGTTAATGTCATTTGTTTTCCTGCTCTCTGATTGGGTTATTTTGAATAATATGCAAATTTCAATGTGACCTATGGTCAACCTTGTTGACTCAAACCATTCTTAAATTCACAAAAAATACATCATTCGAAATGACGATGCACAATCCAAGATGTAACTTAACGTATGCTGTAGATGTTTAAACACGCACACAACATATGTATGCCAATCCACCGTACACCAGTAATTTCAACTCTCACAGTACATTGTCATGCATAGACCGACCGCCGTATAGCTTCGTAGAACTATCGTCTTGGCTATAAGGTCATACGCCGAACAGAGGGCTACATTGAAAGATATCTACCTCTATATAGAGACAACTTTTCCGTATTATCGTAGTTTCATCTAATTTAAATGACATCGATCGCCATTTATATGGTCGCAAAATACGTCGAATTTGAGTTAAAAGACCTGCTTAACCCGACTCAATTAAAATGGATAAATGGAATCACAGCTGACGTATATATCTAACTATAATTGCATGCAATCCTATGAAGAGCTGAATTGTTTACTTTATTTACCCAGTGTTTACCAAGACTGCTAAAAACGTCCAGTGGTGATGCACTATTTAGGCTGAAGAATAAATGTCATTGACTTGCTCAAGACGGTTATATAGTTTTACGATTTTGAGGGCGCTGTTTTGCAGACTGATTGTTTGAACGCTATCTTGTGATTGTTTACTGATTGGCAAATTGAAATTACGGATGATCTATGTTCATTTCAAGAATGATATTCAATGATTTTCACGTACATTACATTTCATTGATCCATGCTATAAAACAATCACCCAATACACTTTATATAGATTATGTAACAGGTGAGATATTTATGAATGTGCGAAGCACATGATATTACGGATAACACAATAGGTGAATTTGTTCGATTATCGCCATTAAGTGCTGTATTTTAATTAGGGGTTAATGGCATTTGTTTTCCTGCTCTCTGATTGGGTTATTTTGAATAATATGCAGATTTCAAGGTGACTTATGGTCTACCTTGTTGACTCAAACCATTCTTAAATTCACAAAAAATACATCATTCGAGATGACAATGCACAATCCAAGAGGTAACTTAATGTATGCTGCAGATGTTTACTCACACACACAGCATATGTATGCCAATCCACCGTATACCAGTAATTTCAACTCTCACAGTACATTGTCATGCACAGACCGACCGCCGTATAGCTTCGTAGCGCTTATCGTCTTGGCTATAAGTCATACGCGGAACAGAGGGCTACATTGAAAGATATCTACCGCTATATAGAGACAACTTTTCCGTATTATCGTGTGAAGAGCCTTGGCTGGAAGAATTCAATCCGTCATAACCTCTCTTTGAACAATTGCTTCATCAAGAGTCCTCGTAGTATACATGACCTGACTCACGGTCATTTCTGGAGACTAGCAGAGGGTTGGAAAGAAATGTTTGCTGAAAGTGACTTCCGCCGCCGTCGTCGAGGATATAAGAAATCCAATAACCACGAGTTTATAACAACTAACAGCCTAGCGAACGAGGATTATATATTGCGCGATATAAACCTGAAAGCACGCCGTCGTCGGTGGAGTCATGCAAGAAACAGACGCCAAATTACGTTTCCTCGATTACACATAGCGAGAGAACACAAGGAAGACATGTAAACGGAAAACAGTTTAGTGACTTTAGTATTGCCAAAATACTACGTTGTCGGTCGAAACGAAAATCCGGCAACTGTGATGTATCGGACAATAAAAGGATTAAACGTGTTGGACGTATTGTTAGTAATTTCACAAAAGACACTGCGCGTGACATTAATGGTCAATCTTTCAATGCAAGTAGTCAGATATCTTCAATTCGAGTCATTTTGTATTACCCACCAGTTTCAAGAAAGTTTTAATAATAAACCGTGCTGCCAAATATCAGCCACGTATGAGTGTATTTATACTGTATATGTATTACTTTTAACTTATATTCGTACAATTATATATGAACCGTCAAATTTAAATAAAGAGAACTAATATTAAAATTCCACGATATTTCTGACGCAAGTTGTATTGAACAAAATGCGTTATACTATTGAAAGTGTACTCATTGTTTTTTCATCTTCCCC
>NW_003130219.1:0-38288 GCF_000003605.2 Saccoglossus kowalevskii
TCAGTGTTATGTAACCAACAATGTATTAACTCGTTTGTTGGGTATCCCACAGTGTATTTAACCTGTGTGTTATGTAACCCACAATGTATTAACTCGTTTGTTGGATAACCCACAGTGTATTTAACCTGTGTGTTATGTAACCCACACTGTATTAACTCGTTTGTTGGGTATCCCACAGTGTATTTAACCTGTGGGGGCTATGAAACCCACACTGTATTAACTCGTTTGTTGGGCATCCCACAGTGTATTTAACCTGTGTGCTATGTAACCAACAATGTATTAACTCGTTTGTTGGGTATCCCACAGTGTATTTAACCTGTGTGCTATGTAACTCACAATGTATTAACTCGTTTGTTGGGTATCCCACAGTGTATTTAACCTGTGTGTTATGTAATCACCCATTGTATTAACTCGTTTGTTGGACTTCCCACAGTGTATTTAACCGGTGTGCTTTGTAACCAACAATGTATTAACTCGTTTGTTGGGTATTCCACAGTGTATTTAACCTGTGTGCTATGTAACCAACAATGTATTAACTCGTTTGTTGGGTAACCCACAGTGTATTTAACCTGTGTGTTATGTAACCCACAATGTATTAACTTGTTTGTTAGGTATCCCACAGTGTATTTAACCAGTGTGTTATGTAACCCACAGTGTATTAACTCGTTTGTTGGGCATCCCACAGTGTATTTAACCAGTGTGTTATGTAACCCACAATGTATTAACTCGTTTGTTGGGTATCCCACAGTGTATTTAACCAGTGTGCTATGTAACCCACAATGTATTAACTCGTTTGTTGGGTATCCCACAGTGTATTTAACCTGTGAACTATGTACCCACAATGTATTAACTCGTTTGTTGGGTATCCCACAGTGTATTTAACCTGTTTGCTATGTAACCCACAATGTATTAACTCGTTTGTTGGGTATCCCACAGTGTATTTAACCTGTGTGTTATGTAACCCACACTGTATTAACTCGTTTGTTGAGTATCCAACAGTGTATATAACCTGTGTGTTATGTAACCCACAATGTATTAACTCGTTTGTTGGGTATCCCACAGTGTATTTAACCTGTGTGCTATGTAACCCACACTTTATTAACTCGTTTGTTGGGTATCCCACAGTGTATTTAACCTGTGTGTTATGTAACCCACAATGTATTAACTCGTTTGTTGAATAACCCACAGTGTATTTAACCTGTGTGTTATGTAACCTACACTGTATTAACTCGTTTGTTGGGTATCCCACAGTGTATTTAACCTGTGCGGGCTATGAAACCCACACTGTATTAACTCGTTTGTTGGGCATCCCACAGTGTATTTAACCTGTGTGCTATGTAACCAACAATGTATTAACTCGTTTGTTAGGTATCCCACAGTGTATTTAACCTGTGTGCTATGTAACTCACAATGTATTAACTCGTTTGTTGGGTATCCCACAGTGTATTTAACCTGTGTGTTATGTAATCACCCATTGTATTAACTCGTTTGTTGGACATCCCACAGTGTATTTAACCGGTGTGCTTTGTAACCAACAATGTATTAACTCGTTTGTTGGGTATTCCACAGTGTATTTAACCTGTGTGCTATGTAACCAACAATGTATTAACTCGTTTGTTGGGTAACCCACAGTGTATTTAACCTGTGTGTTATGTAACCCACAATGTATTAACTTGTTTGTTAGGTATCCCACAGTGTATTTAACCAGTGTGTTATGTAACCCACAGTGTATTAACTCGTTTGTTGGGTATCCCACAGTGTGTTTAACCTGTGAGCAATATAACCCACACTGTATTAACTCGTTTGTTGGGTATCCCACAGTGTATTTAATCTGTGGGGGTAATGAAACCCACACTGTATTAACTCGTTTGCTGGGTATCCCACAGTGTATTTAACCTGTGTGCTATGTAACTCACAATGTATTAACTCGTTTGTTGGGTATCCCAAAGTGTATTTAAGCTGTGTGTTATGTAACCCACAATGTATTAACTCGTTTGATGGGTATCCCACAGTGTATTTAACCTGTGAACTATGTACCCACAATGTATTAACTCGTTTGTTGGGTATCCCACAGTGTATTTAACCTGTGTGCTATGTAACCCACAATGTATTAACTCGTTTTTGGGTATCCCACAGTGTATTTAACCTGTGTGCCAAGTAACCCACAATGTATTAACTCGTTTGTTGGGTATCCCACAGTGTATTTTAACCTGTGTGTTATGTAACCCACAGTGTATTAACTCATCTGTTTGGTATCCCACAGTGTATTTAACCTGTGTGCTTTGTAACCCACAATGTATTAACTCATTTGTTGGGTATCCCACAGTGTATATAACCTGCGTGTTATGTAACCCACAATGTATTAACTCGTTTGTTGGGTATCCCACAGTGTATTTAACCTGTTTGCTATGTAACCCACAATGTATTAACTCGTTTGTTGGGTATCCCACAGTGTATTTAACCTGTGTGCCATGTAATCCACAATGTATTAACTCGTTTGTTGGGTATCCCACAGTGTATTTAATCTGTTGGGGGCTATGAAACCCACACTGTATTATCTCGTTTGTTGGGTATCCCACAGTGTATTTAACCTGTGTGCTATGTAACTCACAATGTATTAACTCGTTTGTTGGGTATCCCACAGTTTATTTAACCTGTGTGTTATATAACTCACAATGTATTAACTCGTTTGTTGGGTATCCCACAGTGTATTTAACATGTGTGCTATGTAACCCACACTTTATTAACTCGTTTGTTGGGTATCCCACAGTGTATTTAACCAGTGTGTTATGTAACCAACAATGTATTAACTCGTTTGTTGGGTATCCCACAGTGTATTTAACCTGTTTGCTATGTAACCCACAATGTATTAACTCGTTTGTTGGGTATCCCACAGTGTATTTAAACTGTGTGCCATGTAATCCACAATGTATTAACTCGTTTGTTGGGTATCCCACAGTGTATTTAATCTGTTGGGGGCTATGAAACCCACACTGTATTATCTCGTTTGTTGGGTATCCCACAGTGTATTTAACCTGTGTGCTATGTAACTCACAATGTATTAACTCGTTTGTTGGGTATCCCACAGTTTATTTAACCTGTGTGTTATATAACTCACAATGTATTAACTCGTTTGTTGGGTATCCCACAGTGTATTTAACATGTGTGCTATGTAACCCACACTTTATTAACTCGTTTGTTGGGTATCCCACAGTTTATTTAACCTGTGTGTTATATAACTCACAATGTATTAACTCGTTTGTTGGGTATCCCACAGTGTATTTAACATGTGTGCTATGTAACCCACACTTTATTAACTCGTTTGTTGGGTATCCCACAGTGTATTTAACCTGTGTGTTATGTAACCCACAATGTATTAACTCGTTTGTTGGATAACCCACAGTGTATTTAACCTGTGTGTTATGTAACCCACACTGTATTAACTCGTTTGTTGGGTATCCCACAGTGTATTTAACCTGTGGGGGCTATGAAACCCACACTGTATTAACTCGTTTGTTGGGCATCCCACAGTGTATTTAACCTGTGTGCTATGTAACCAACAATGTATTAACTCGTTTGTTGGGTATCCCACAGTGTATTTAACCTGTGTGCTATGTAACTCACAATGTATTAACTCGTTTGTTGGGTATCCCACAGTGTATTGAACCTGTGTGTTATGTAATCACCCATTGTATTAACTCGTTTGTTGGACATCCCACAGTGTATTTAACCGGTGTGCTTTGTAACCAACAATGTATTAACTCGTTTGTTGGGTATTCCACAGTGTATTTAACCTGTGTGCTATGTAACCAACAATGTATTAACTCGTTTGTTGGGTAACCCACAGTGTATTTAACCTGTGTGTTATGTAACCCACAATGTATTAACTTGTTTGTTAGGTATCCCACAGTGTATTTAACCAGTGTGTTATGTAACCCACAGTGTATTAACTCGTTTGTTGGGCATCCCACAGTGTGTTTAACCTGTGAGCTATATAACCCACACTGTATTAACTCGTTTGTTGGGTATCCCACAGTGTATTTAACCTGTTTGCTATGTAACCCACAATGTATTAACTCGTTTGTTGGGTATCCCACAGTGTATTTAACCTGTGTGCCATGTAATCCACAATGTATTAACTCGTTTGTTGGGTATCCCACAGTGTATTTAATCTGTGGGGGCTATGAAACCCACAATGTATTATCTCGTTTGTTGGGTATCCCACAGTGTATTTAACCTGTGTGCTATGTAACTCACAATGTATTAACTCGTTTGTTGGGTATCCCACAGTGTATTTAACCTGTGTGTTATATAACTCACAATGTATTAACTCGTTTGTTGGGTATCCCACAGTGTATTTAACCTGTGTGCTATGTAACCCACACTGTATTAACTCGTTTGTTGGGTATCCCACAGTGTATTTAACTTGTGTGCTATGTAACCCACAATGTATTAACTCGTTTGTTGGGTATCCCACAGTGTATTTAACCTGTGTGTCATGTAACCCACAATGTATTAACTCGTTTGTTGGGCATCCCACAGTGTATTTAACCTGTGAACTATGTAACCCACAATATATTAACTCGTTTGTTGGGTATCCCACAGTGTATTTAACCAGTGTGTTATGTAACCAACAATGTATTAACTCGTTTGTTGGGTATCCCACAGTGTATTTAACCTGTGTGTTATGTAACCCACAATGTATTAACTCGTTTGTTGGATAACCCACAGTGTATTTAACCTGTGTGTTATGTAACCCACACTGTATTAACTCGTTTGTTGGGTATCCCACAGTGTATTTAACCTGTGGGGGCTATGAAACCCACACTGTATTAACTCGTTTGTTGGGCATCCCACAGTGTATTTAACCTGTGTGCTATGTAACCAACAATGTATTAACTCGTTTGTTGGGTATCCCACAGTGTATTTAACCTGTGTGCTATGTAACTCACAATGTATTAACTCGTTTGTTGGGTATCCCACAGTGTATTTAACCTGTGTGTTATGTAATCACCCATTGTATTAACTCGTTTGTTGGACATCCCACAGTGTATTTAACCGGTGTGCTTTGTAACCAACAATGTATTAACTCGTTTGTTGGGTATTCCACAGTGTATTTAACCTGTGTGCCAAGTAACCCACAATGTATTAACTCGTTTGTTGGGTATCCCACAGTGTATTTTAACCTGTGTGTTATGTAACCCACAGTGTATTAACTCATCTGTTTGGTATCCCACAGTGTATTTAACCTGTGTGCTTTGTAACCCACAATGTATTAACTCATTTGTTTGGTATCCCACAGTGTATATAACCTGCGTGTTATGTAACCCACAATGTATTAACTCGTTTGTTGGGTATCCCACAGTGTATTTAACCTGTTTGCTATGTAACCCACAATGTATTAACTCGTTTGTTGGGTATCCCACAGTGTATTTAACCTGTGTGCCATGTAATCCACAATGTATTAACTCGTTTGTTGGGTATCCCACAGTGTATATAATCTGTGGGGGCTATGAAACCCACACTGTATTATCTCGTTTGTTGGGTATCCCACAGTGTATTTAACCTGTGTGCTATGTAACTCACAATGTATTAACCCGTTTGTTGGGTATCCCACAGTGTATTTAACCTGTGTGTTATATAACTCACAATGTATTAACTCGTTTGTTGGGTATCCCACAGTGTATTTAACCTGTGTGCTATGTAACCCACACTGTATTAACTCGTTTGTTGGGTATCCCACAGTGTATTTAACCTGTGTGCTATGTAACCCACAATGTATTAACTCGTTTGTTGGGTATCCCACAGTGTATTTAACCTGTGTGCTATGTAACCCACAATGTATTAACTCGTTTGTTGGGTATCCCACAGTGTATTTAACCTGTGTGTTATGTAACCCACACTGTATTAACTCGTTTGTTGAGTATCCAACAGTGTATATAACCTGTGTGTTATGTAACCCACAATGTATTAACTCGTTTGTTGGGTATCCCACAGTGTATTTAACCTGTGTGCTATGTAACCCACACTTTATTAACTCGTTTGTTGGGTATCCCACACTGTGTATTTAACCAGTGTGTTATGTAACCAACAATGTATTAACTCGTTTGTTGGGCATCCCACAGTGTATTTAACCTGTGAGCTATGTAACCCACACTGTATTAACTCGTGTGTTGGGTATCCCACAGTGTATTTAACCTGTGTGGGCTATGAAACCCACACTGTATTAACTCGTTTGTTGGGTATCCCACAGTGTATTTAACCTGTGTGCTATGTAATCCACAATTTATTAACTCGTTAGTTGGGTATCCCATAGAGTATTTAACATGTGTGTTATGTAACCCACACTGTATTAACTCGTTTGTTGGGTATCCCAAAGTCTATTTAACATGTTTGTTATGTAACCCACAATGTATTAACTCGTTTGTTGGGTATCCCACAGTGTATTTAATCTGTGAACTATGTAATCCACAATGTATTAACTCGTTTCTTGGGCATTCCACAGTGTATTTAACCTGTGTGCTATGTAACCCACAATGTATTAACTCGTTTGTTGGGTATCCCACAGTGTATTTAACCTATGTGTTATGTAACCCACAGTGTATTAACTCGTCTGTTAGGTATCCCACAGTGTATTTAACCTGTGTGCTATGAAACCCACACTGTATTAACTCATTTGTTGGGTATCCCACAGTGTATTTAACCTGTGAACTATGTAACCCACAATATATTAACTCGTTTGTTGGGTATCCCACAGTGTATATAACCTGTGTGTCATGTAACCCACACTGTATTAACTCATTTGTTGGGTATCCCACAGTGTATATAACCTGTGTGTTATGTAACCCACAATGTATTAACTCGTTTGTTGGGTATCCCACAGTGTATTTAACCTGTGAACTATGTAACCCACAATATATTAACTCGTTTGTTGGGCATTCCACAGTGTATTTAACTTGTGTGCTATGTAACCCACAATGTATTAACTCGTTTGTTGGGTATCCCACAGTGTATTTAACCTGTGTGTCATGTAACCCACAATGTATTAACTCGTTTGTTGGGCATCCCACAGTGTATTTAACCTGTGAACTATGTAACCCACAATATATTAACTCGTTTGTTGGGTATCCCACAGTGTATTTAACCAGTGTGTTATGTAACCAACAATGTATTAACTCGTTTGTTGGGTATCCCACAGTGTATTTAACCTGTGTGTTATGTAACCCACAATGTATTAACTCGTTTGTTGGATAACCCACAGTGTATTTAACCTGTGTGTTATGTAACCCACACTGTATTAACTCGTTTGTTGGGTATCCCACAGTGTATTTAACCTGTGGGGGCTATGAAACCCACACTGTATTAACTCGTTTGTTGGGCATCCCACAGTGTATTTAACCTGTGTGCTATGTAACCAACAATGTATTAACTCGTTTGTTGGGTATCCCACAGTGTATTTAACCTGTGTGTTATGTAACCCACAATGTATTAACTCGTTTGATGGGTATCCCACAGTGTATTTAACCTGTGAACTATGTACCCACAATGCATTAACTCGTTTGTTGGGTATCCCACAGTGTATTTAACCTGTGTGCTATGTAACCCACAATGTATTAACTCGTTTTTGGGTATCCCACAGTGTATTTAACCTGTGTGCCAAGTAACCCACAATGTATTAACTCGTTTGTTGGGTATCCCACAGTGTATTTTAACCTGTGTGTTATGTAACCCACAGTGTATTAACTCATCTGTTTGGTATCCCACAGTGTATTTAACCTGTGTGCTTTGTAACCCACAATGTATTAACTCATTTGTTTGGTATCCCACAGTGTATATAACGTGCGTGTTATGTAACCCACAATGTATTAACTCGTTTGTTGGTTATCCCACAGTGTATTTAACCTGTTTGCTATGTAACCCACAATGTATTAACTCGTTTGTTGGGTATCCCACAGTGTATTTAATCTGTGGGGGCTATGAAACCCACACTGTATTATCTCGTTTGTTGGGTATCCCACAGTGTATTTAACCTGTGTGCTATGTAACTCACAATGTATTAACTCGTTTGTTGGGTATCCCACAGTGTATTTAACCTGTGTGTTATATAACTCACAATGTATTAACTCGTTTGTTGGGTATCCCACAGTGTATTTAACCTGTGTGCTATGTAACCCACACTTTATTAACTCGTTTGTTGGGTTTCCCACAGTGTATTTAACCGGTGTGCTTTGTAACCAACAATGTATTAACTCATTTGTTGGGTATCCCACAGTGTATATAACCTGTGTGCTATGTAACCAACAATGTATTAACTCGTTTGTTGGGTAACCCACAGTGTATTTAACCTGTGTGTTATGTAACCCACAATGTATTAACTTGTTTGTTAGGTATCCCACAGTGTATTTAACCAGTGTGTTATGTAACCCACAGTGTATTAACTCGTTTGTTGGGCATCCCACAGTGTGTTTAACCTGTGAGCTATATAACCCACACTGTATTAACTCGTTTGTTGGGTATCCCACAGTGTATTTAATCTGTGGGGGTAATGAAACCCACACTGTAATAACTCGTTTGTTGGTATCCTACCTGTGTATTTAACCTGTGTGCTATGTACCAACATGTATTACTCGTTTTCTGGTATCCCACAGTGTATTTAACCTGTGTGCTATGTAACCCACAATGTATTAACTCGTTTGTTGGGTATCCCACAGTGTATTTAACCTGTGTGCTATGTAACCCACAATGTATTAACTCGTTTGTTGGGTATCCCACAGTGTATTTAACCTGTGTGTTATGTAACCCACACTGTATTAACTCGTTTGTTGAGTATCCAACAGTGTATATAACCTGTGTGTTATGTAACCCACAATGTATTAACTCGTTTGTTGGGTATCCCACAGTGTATTTAACCTGTGTGCTATGTAACCCACACTTTATTAACTCGTTTGTTGGGTATCCCACAGTGTATTTAACCAGTGTGTTATGTAACCAACAATGTATTAACTCGTTTGTTGGGTATCCCACAGTGTATTTAACCTGTGTGTTATGTAACCCACAATGTATTAACTCGTTTGTTGGATAACCCACAGTGTATTTAACCTGTGTGTTATGTAACCCACACTGTATTAACTCGTTTGTTGGGTATCCCACAGTGTATTTAACCTGTGGGGGCTATGAAATGCACACTGTATTAACTCGTTTGTTGGGTATCCAACAGTGTATTTAACCTGTGTGCTATGTAACCAACAATGTATTAACTCGTTTGTTGGGTATCCCACAGTGTATTTAACTTGCGTGATATGTAACCCATAATGTATTAACTCGTCTGTAGGGTATCCCACAGTGTATTTAACCTGTGTGCTATGAAACCCACACTGTATTAACTCGTTTGTTGGGTATTCCACAGTGTATTTCACCTGTGTGTTATGTAACCCACACTGTATTAACTCGTTTGTTGGGTATCCCATAGTGTATTTAACCTGTGTGCTATGTAACCCACAATGTATTAACTCGTTTGTTGGGCATCCCACAGTGTATTTAACCTGTGTGCTATGTCACCCACAACGTATTAACTCGTTTGTTGGGTATCACACAGTGTATTTAACCTGTGTGCTATGTAACCCGCAATGTATTAACTCGTTTGTTGGGCATCTCACAGTGTATTTAACATGTGTGCAATGTAACCCACACTGTATTAACTCGTTTTTTGGGTATCCCACAGTGTATTTAACTAGTGTGTTATGTAACCAACAATGTATTAACTTGTTTGTTGGGTATCCCACAGTGTATTTAACCTGTGTGTTATGCAACCCACAATGTATTAACTCGTTTGTTGGGTATCCCACAGTGTATTTAAACTGTGTGTTATGTAACCCACAATGTATTAACTCGTTTGTTGGGCATCCCACAGTGTATTTAACCTGCGAGCTATGTAACCCACACTGTATTAACTCGTTTGTTGGGTATCCCACAGTGTATTTAACCAGTGTGGGCTATGTAACCCACAGTGTATTAACTCGTTTGTTGGGCATCCCACAGTGTGTTTTACCTGTGCGCTATATAACCCACACTGTATTAACTCGTTTGTTGGGTATCCCACAGTGTATTTAATCTGTGGGGGTAATGAAACCCACACTGTATTAACTCGTTTGTTGGGTATCCTACAGTGTATTTAACCTGTGTGCTATGTAACCAACAATGTATTAACTCGTTTGCTGGGTATCCCACAGTGTATTTAACCTGTGTGCTATGTAACTCACAATGTATTAACTCGTTTGTTGGGTATCCCAAAGTGTATTTAAGCTGTGTGTTATGTAACCCACAATGTATTAACTCGTTTGATGGGTATCCCACAGTGTATTTAACCTGTGAACTATGTACCCACAATGTATTAACTCGTTTGTTGGGTATCCCACAGTGTATTTAACCTGTGTGCTATGTAACCCACAATGTATTAACTCGTTTTTGGGTATCCCACAGTGTATTTAACCTGTGTGCCAAGTAACCCACAATGTATTAACTCGTTTGTTGGGTATCCCACAGTGTATTTTAACCTGTGTGTTATGTAACCCACAGTGTATTAACTCATCTGTTTGGTATCCCACAATGTATTTAACCTGTGTGCTTTGTAACCCACAATGTATTAACTCATTTGTTGGGTATCCCACAGTGTATATAACGTGCGTGTTATGTAACCCACAATGTATTAACTCGTTTGTTGGTTATCCCACAGTGTATTTAACCTGTTTGCTATGTAACCCACAATGTATTAACTCGTTTGTTGGGTATCCCACAGTGTATTTAATCTGTGGGGGCTATGAAACCCACACTGTATTATCTCGTTTGTTGGGTATCCCACAGTGTATTTAACCTGTGTGCTATGTAACCTACAATGTATTAAATCGTTTGCTGGGTATCCCACAGTGTATTTAACCTGTGTGCTATGTAACTCACAATGTATTAACTCGTTTGTTGGGTATCCCAAAGTGTATTTAAGCTGTGTGTTATGTAACCCACAATGTATTAACTCGTTTGATGGGTATCCCACAGTGTATTTAACCTGTGAACTATGTACCCACAATGTATTAACTCGTTTGTTGGGTATCCCACAGTGTATTTAACCTGTGTGCTATGTAACCCACAATGTATTAACTCGTTTTTGGGTATCCCACAGTGTATTTAACCTGTGTGCCAAGTAACCCACAATGTATTAACTCGTTTGTTGGGTATCCCACAGTGTATTTTAACCTGTGTGTTATGTAACCCACAGTGTATTAACTCATCTGTTTGGTATCCCACAATGTATTTAACCTGTGTGCTTTGTAACCCACAATGTATTAACTCATTTGTTGGGTATCCCACAGTGTATATAACGTGCGTGTTATGTAACCCACAATGTATTAACTCGTTTGTTGGTTATCCCACAGTGTATTTAACCTGTTTGCTATGTAACCCACAATGTATTAACTCGTTTGTTGGGTATCCCACAGTGTATTTAATCTGTGGGGGCTATGAAACCCACACTGTATTATCTCGTTTGTTGGGTATCCCACAGTGTATTTAACCTGTGTGCTATGTAACTCACAATGTATTAACTCGTTTGTTGGGTATCCCACAGTGTATTTAACCTGTGTGTTATATAACTCACAATGTATTAACTCGTTTGTTGGGTATCCCACAGTGTATTTAACCTGTGTGCTATGTAACCCACACTTTATTAACTCGTTTGTTGGGTTTCCCACAGTGTATTTAACCAGTGTGTTATGTAACCAACAATGTATTAACTCGTTTGTTGGGTATCCCACAGTGTATTTAACCTGTGTGTTATGTAACCCACAATGTATTAACTCGTTTGTTGGATAACCCACAGTGTATTTAACCTGTGTGTTATGTAACCCACACTGTATTAACTCGTTTGTTGGGTATCCCACAGTGTATTTAACCTGTGAGGGCTATGAAACCCACACTGTATTAACTCGTTTGTTGGGCATCCCACAGTGTATTTAACCTGTGTGCTATGTAACCAACAATGTATTAACTCGTTTGTTGGGTATCCCACAGTGTATTTAACCTGTGTGCTATGTAACTCACAATGTATTAACTCGTTTGTTGGGTATCCCACAGTGTATTTAACCTGTGTGTTATGTAATCACCCATTGTATTAACTCGTTTGTTGGACATCCCACAGTGTATTTAACCGGTGTGCTTTGTAACCAACAATGTATTAACTCATTTGTTGGGTATCCCACAGTGTATATAACCTGTGTGCTATGTAACCAACAATGTATTAACTCGTTTGTTGGGTAACCCACAGTGTATTTAACCTGTGTGTTATGTAACCCACAATGTATTAACTTGTTTGTTAGGTATCCCACAGTGTATTTAACCAGTGTGTTATGTAACCCACAGTGTATTAACTCGTTTGTTGGGCATCCCACAGTGTGTTTAACCTGTGAGCTATATAACCCACACTGTATTAACTCGTTTGTTGGGTATCCCACAGAGTATTTAATCTGTGGGGGTAATGAAACCCACACTGTAATAACTCGTTTGTTGGGTATCCCACAGTGTATTTAATCTGTGTGCTATGTAACTCACAATGTATTAACTCGTTTGTTGGGTATCCCACAGTGTATTTAACCAGTGTGTTATGTAACCCACAGTGTATTAACTCGTTTGTTGGGCATCCCACAGTGTGTTTAACCTGTGAGCTATATAACCCACACTGTATTAACTCGTTTGTTGGGTATCCCACAGAGTATTTAATCTGTGGGGGTAATGAAACCCACACTGTAATAACTCGTTTGTTGGGTATCCCACAGTGTATTTAATCTGTGTTCTATGTAACCAACAATGTATTAACTCGTTTGCTGGGTATCCTACAGTGTATTTAACCTGTGTGCTATGTAACCAACAATGTATTAACTCGTTTGCTGGGTATCCCACAGTGTATTTAACCTGTGTGCTATGTAACTCACAATGTATTAACTCGTTTGTTGGGTATCCCAAAGTGTATTTAAGCTGTGTGTTATGTAACCCACAATGTATTAACTCGTTTGATGGGTATCCCACAGTGTATTTAACCTGTGAACTATGTACCCACAATGCATTAACTCGTTTGTTGGGTATCCCACAGTGTATTTAACCTGTGTGCCATGTAATCCACAATGTATTAACTCGTTTGTTGGGTATCCCACAGTGTATTTAATCTGTAGGGGCTATGAAACCCACACTGTATTATCTCGTTTGTTGGGTATCCCACAGTGTATTTAACCTGTGTGCTATGTAACTCACAATGTATTAACTCGTTTGTTGGGTATCCCACAGTGTATTTAACCTGTGTGTTATATAACTCACAATGTATTAACTCGTTTGTTGGGTATCCCACAGTGTATTTAACCTGTGTGCTATGTAACCCACACTGTATTAACTCGTTTGTTGGGTATCCCACAGTGTATTTAACCTGTGTGCTATGTAACCCACAATGTATTAACTCGTTTGTTGGGTATCCCACAGTGTATTTAACCTGTGTGCTATGTAACCCACAATCTATTAACTCGTTTGTTGGGTATCCCACAGTGTATTTAACCTGTGTGTTATGTAACCCACACTGTATTAACTCGTTTGTTGAGTATCCAACAGTGTATATAACCTGTGTGTTATGTAACCCACAATGTATTAACTCGTTTGTTGGGTATCCCACAGTGTATTTAACCTGTGTGCTATGTAACCCACACTTTATTAACTCGTTTGTTGGGTATCCCACAGTGTATTTAACCAGTGTGTTATGTAACCAACAATGTATTAACTCGTTTGTTGGGCATCCCACAGTGTATTTAACCTGTGAGCTATGTAACCCACACTGTATTAACTCGTTTGTTGGGTATCCCACAGTGTATTTAACCTGTGTGGGCTATGAAACCCACACTGTATTAACTCGTTTGTTGGGTATCCCACAGTGTATTTAACCTGTGTGCTATGTAATCCACAATGTATTAACTCGTTAGTTGGGTATCCCATAGAGTATTTAACATGTGTGTTATGTAACCCACACTGTATTAACTCGTTTGTTGGGTATCCCAAAGTCTATTTAACATGTTTGTTATGTAACCCACAATGTATTAACTCGTTTGTTGGGTATCACACAGTGTATTTAATCTGTGAACTATGTAATCCACAATGTATTAACTCGTTTCTTGGGCATTCCACAGTGTATTTAACCTGTGTGCTATGTAACCCACAATGTATTAACTCGTTTGTTGGGTATCCCACAGTGTATTTAACCTACATGTATGTGTTATGTAACCCACAGTGTATTAACTCGTCTGTTAGGTATCCCACAGTGTATTTAACCTGTGTGCTATGAAACCCACACTGTATTAAGTCATTTGTTGGGTATCCCACAGTGTATTTAACCTGTGAACTATGTAACCCACAATATATTAACTCGTTTGTTGGGTATCCCACAGTGTATATAACCTGTGTGTCATGTAACCCACACTGTATTAACTCATTTGTTGGGTATCCCACAGTGTATATAACCTGTGTGTTATGTAACCCACAATGTATTAACTCGTTTGTTGGGTATCCCACAGTGTATTTAACCTGTGAACTATGTAACCCACAATATATTAACTCGTTTGTTGGGCATTCCACAGTGTATTTAACTTGTGTGCTATGTAACCCACAATGTATTAACTCGTTTGTTGGGCATCCCACAGTGTATTTAACCTGTGAACTATGTAACCCACAATATATTAACTCGTTTGTTGGGTATCCCACAGTGTATTTAACCAGTGTGTTATGTAACCAACAATGTATTAACTCGTTTGTTGGGTATCCCACAGTGTATTTAACCTGTGTGTTATGTAACCCACAATGTATTAACTCGTTTGTTGGATAACCCACAGTGTATTTAACCTGTGTGTTATGTAACCCACACTGTATTAACTCGTTTGTTGGGTATCCCACAGTGTATTTAACCTGTGGGGGCTATGAAACCCACACTGTATTAACTCGTTTGTTGGGCATCCCACAGTGTATTTAACCTGTGTGCTATGTAACCAACAATGTATTAACTCGTTTGTTGGGTATCCCACAGTGTATTTAACCTGTGTGCTATGTAACTCACAATGTATTAACTCGTTTGTTGGGTATCCCACAGTGTATTTAACCTGTGTGTTATGTAATCACCCATTGTATTAACTCGTTTGTTGGACATCCCACAGTGTATTTAACCGGTGTGCCTTGTAACCAACAATGTATTAACTCGTTTGTTGGGTATTCCACAGTGTATTTAACCTGTGTGCTATGTAACCAACAATGTATTAACTCGTTTGTTGGGTAACCCACAGTGTATTTAACCTGTGTGTTATGTAACCCACAAAGTATTAACTTGTTTGTTAGGTATCCCACAGTGTATTTAACCAGTGTGTTATGTAACCCACAGTGTATTAACTCGTTTGTTGGGCATCCCACAGTGTGTTTAACCTGTGAGCTATATAACCCACACTGTATTGACTCGTTTGTTGGGTATCCCAAAGTGTATTTAACCTGTGGGGGTAATGAAACCCACACTGTAATAACTCGTTTGTTGGGTATCCCACAGTGTATTTAATCTGTGGGGGTAATGAAACCCACAATGTATTAACTCGTTTGTTGGGTATCCTACAGTGTATTTAACCTGTGTGATATGTAACCCACAATGTATTAACTCGTTTGCTGGGTATCCCACAGTGTATTTAATCTGTGTGCTATGTAACTCACAATGTATTAACTCGTTTGTTGGGCAACCCACAGTGTATTTAACCTGTGTGCTATGTAACCCACAATGTATTAACTCGTTTGTTGGGTATCCCACAGTGTATTTAACCTGTGAACTATGTACCCACAATGTATTAACTCGTTTGTTGGGTATCCCACAGTGTATTTAACCTGTGTGCTATGTAACCCACAATGAATTAACTCGTTTTTGGGTGTCCCACAGTGTATTTAACCTGTGTGCCATGTAACCCACAATGTATTAACTCGTTTGTTGGGTATCCCACAGTGTATTTTAACCTGTGTGTTATGTAACCCACAGTGTATTAACTCATCTGTTTGGTATCCCACAGTGTATTTAACCTGTGTGCTTTGTAACCCACAATGTATTAACTCGTTTGTTGGGTATCCCACAGTGCATTTAACCTGTGTGTTATGTAACCCACAAAGTATTAACTCGTTTGTTGGGTATCCCAAAGTGTATTTAACCTGTGTGCTATGTAACCCACAATGTATTAACTCGTTTGTTGGGTATCCCACAGTGTATTTAACCTGTGTGTTATGTAACCAACAATGTATTAACTCGTTTGTTGGGTATCCCACAGTGTATTTAACCTGTGTGTTATGTAATCACCCATTGTATTAACTCGTTTGTTGGACATCCCACAGTGTATTTAACCTGTGTGCTTTGTAACCAACAATGTATTAACTCGTTTGTTGGGTATCCCACAGTGTATTTAACCTGTGTGTTATGTAACCCACACTGTATTAACTCGTTTGTTGGGTATCCCACAGTGTATTTAACCTGTGTGTTATGTAACCCACACTGTATTAACTCGTTTGTTGGGTATCCACAGTGTATTTAACCTGTGTGTTATGTA
Organism: Saccoglossus kowalevskii; assembly: GCF_000003605.2. NCBI lineage: Eukaryota > Metazoa > Hemichordata > Enteropneusta > Harrimaniidae > Saccoglossus > Saccoglossus kowalevskii. The sequence continues at coordinate 16,641 of NW_003130219.1, forward strand.
ACCCACAATGTATTAACTCGTTTGTTGAGTATCCCACAGTGTATTTAACCTGTGAACTATGTACCCACAATGTATTAACTCGTTTGTTGGGTATCCCACAGTGTATTTAACCTGTTTGTTATGTAACCCACAATGTATTAACTCGTTTGTTGGGTATCCCACAGTGTATTTAACCTGTGTGCCATGTAATCCACAATGTATTAACTCGTTTGTTGGGTATCCCACAGTGTATTTAATCTGTGGGGGCTATGAAACCCACACTGTATTATCTCGTTTGTTGGGTATCCCACAGTGTATTTAACCTGTGTGCTATGTAACTCACAATGTATTAACTCGTTTGTTGGGTATCCCACAGTGTATTTAACCTGTGTGTTATATAACTCACAATGTATTAACTCGTTTGTTGGGTATCCCACAATGTATTTAACCTGTGTGCTATGTAACCCACACTGTATTAACTCGTTTGTTGGGTATCCCACAGTGTATTTAACCTGTGTGCTATGTAACCCACAATGTACTAACTCGTTTGTTGGGTATCCCACAGTGTATTTAACCTGTGTGATATGTAACCCACAATGTATTAACTCGTTTGTTGGGTATCCCACAGTGTATTTAACCTGTGTGTTATGTAACCCACACTGTATTAACTCGTTTGTTGAGTATCCAACAGTGTATATAACCTGTGTGTTATGTAACCCACAATGTATTAACTCGTTTGTTGGGTATCCCACAGTGTATTTAACCTGTGTGCTATGTAACCCACACTTTATTAACTCGTTTGTTGGGTATCCCACAGTGTATTTAACCAGTGTGTTATGTAACCAACAATGTATTAACTCGTTTGTTGGGTATCCCACAGTGTATTTAACCTGTGTGTTATGTAACCCACAATGTATTAACTCGTTTGTTGGATAACCCACAGTGTATTTAACCTGTGTGTTATGTAACCCACACTGTATTAACTCGTTTGTTGGGTATCCCACAGTGTATTTAACCTGTGGGGGCTATGAAACCCACACTGTATTAACTCGTTTGTTGGGCATCCCACAGTGTATTTAACCTGTGTGCTATGTAACCAACAATGTATTAACTCGTTTGTTGGGTATCCCACAGTGTATTTAACCTGTGTGCTATGTAACTCACAATGTATTAACTCGTTTGTTGGGTATCCCACAGTGTATTTATCCTGTGTGTTATGTAATCACCCATTGTATTAACTCGTTTGTTGGGTATCCCACAGTGTATTTAACCTGTGTGCCATGTAATCCACAATGTATTAACTCGTTTGTTGGGTATCCCACAGTGTATTTAATCTGTGGGGGCTATGAAACCCACACTGTATTATCTCGTTTGTTGGGTATCCCACAGTGTATTTAACCTGTGTGCTATGTAACTCACACTGTATTAACTCGTTTGTTGGGGATCCCACAGTGTATTTACCCTGTGGGGGCTATGAAATCCACACTGTATTAACTCGTTTGTTGGGTATCCCACAGTGTATTTAACCTGTGTGCTATGTAACCCACAATGTATTAACTCGTTTGTTGGGTATCCCACAGTGTATTTAACCTGTGTGTTATGTAACCAACAATGTATTAACTCGTTTGTTGGGTATCCCACAGTGTATTTAACCTGTGTGTTATGTAATCACCCATTGTATTAACTCGTTTGTTGGACATCCCACAGTGTATTTAACCTGTGTGCTTTGTAACCAACAATGTATTAACTCGTTTGTTGGGTATCCCACAGTGTATTTAACCTGTGTGTTATGTAACCCACACTGTATTAACTCGTTTGTTGGGTATCCCACAGTGTATTTAACCTGTGTGTTATGTAACCCACACTGTATTAACTCGTTTGTTGGGTATCCACAGTGTATTTAACCTGTGTGTTATGTAACCCACAATGTATTAACTCGTTTGTTGAGTATCCCACAGTGTATTTAACCTGTGAACTATGTACCCACAATGTATTAACTCGTTTGTTGGGTATCCCACAGTGTATTTAACCTGTTTGTTATGTGACCCACAATGTATTAACTCGTTTGTTGGGTATCCCACAGTGTATTTAACCTGTGTGCCATGTAATCCACAATGCATTAACTCGTTTGTTGGGTATACCACAGTGTATTTAATCTGTGGGGGCTATGAAACCCACACTGTATTATCTCGTTTGTTGGGTATCCCACAGTGTATTTAACCTGTGTGCTATGTAACTCACAATGTATTAACTCGTTTGTTGGGTATCCCGCAGTGTAATTAACCTGTGTGTTATATAACTCACAATGTATTAAATCGTTTGTTGGGTATCCCACAATGTATTTAACCTGTGTGCTATGTAACCCACACTGTATTAACTCGTTTGTTGGGTATCCCACAGTGTATTTAACCTGTGTGCTATGTAACCCACAATGTATTAACTCGTTTGTTGGGTATCCCACAGTGTATTTAACCTGTGTCTTATGTAACCCACACTGTATTAACTCGTTTGTTGGGTATCCACAGTGTATTTAACCTGTGTGTTATGTAACCCACAATGTATTAACTCGTTTGTTGAGTATCCCACAGTGTATTTAACCTGTGAACTATGTAACCCACACTGTATTAACTCGTTTGTTGGGTATTCCCCACCAGTGTATTTAACCTGTGTGTTATGTAACCCCACAATGTATAACTCGTTTGTTGGGTATCCCACAGTGTATTTAACCTGTGTGTTATGTAACCCACACTGTATTAACTCGTTTGTTGGGTATCACACAATGTATTTAACCTGTGTGCTATGTAACCCACAATGTATTAACTCGTTTGTTGGGTATCCACAGTGTATTTAACCTGTGTGCTATGTCACCCACAATGTATTAACTCGCTTGTTGGGTATCGCACAGTGTATTTAACCTGTGTGCTATGTAACCCGCAATGTATTAACTCGTTTGTTGGGCATCCCACAGTGTATTTAACATGTGTGCTATGTAACCCACAATGTATTAACTCGTTTGTTGGGTATCCCACAGTGTATTTAACCTGTGTGCCATGTAACCCACAATGTATTAACTCGTTTGTTGGTTATCCCACAGTGTATTTAATCTGTGGGGGCTATGAAACCCACACTGTATTATCTCGTTTGTTGGGTATCCCACAGTGTATTTAACCTGTGTGCTATGTAACTCACAATGTATTAACTCTTTTGTTGGGTATCCCACAGTGTATTTAACCTGTGTGTTATGTAACCCACAAAGTATTAACTCGTTTGTTGGGTATCCACAGTGTATTTAACCTGTGTGTTATGTAACCCACAATGTTTTAACTCGTTTGTTGGGTATCCCACAGTGTATTTAACCTGTGAGCTATGTTACCCACAATGTATTAACTCGTTTGTTGGGTATCCCACAGTGTATTTAACCAGTGTGTTATGTAACCCACAATGTATTAACTCGTTTGTTGGGTATCCCACAGTGTATTTAACCTGTGTGTTATGTAACCCACAATGTATTAACTCGTTTGTTGGATAACCCACAGTGTATTTAACCTGTGTGTTATGTAACCCACACTGTATTAACTCGTTTGTTGGGTATCCCACAGTGTATTTAACCTGTGGGGGCTATGAAATGCACACTGTATTAACTCGTTTGTTGGGTATCCAACAGTGTATTTAACCTGTGTGCTACGTAACCAACAATGTATTAACTCGTTTGTTGGGTATCCCACAGTGTATTTAACTTGTGTGATATGTAACCCATAATGTATTAACTCGTCTGTAGGGTATCCCACAGTGTATTTAACCTGTGTGCTATGAAACCCACACTGTATTAACTCGTTTGTTGGGTATTCCACAGTGTATTTCACCTGTGTGTTATGTAACCCACACTGTATTAACTCGTTTGTTGGGTATCCCATAGTGTATTTAACCTGTGTGCTATGTCACCCACAACGTATTAACTCGTTTGTTGGGTATCACACAGTGTATTTAACCTGTGTGCTATGTCACCCACAACGTATTAACTCGTTTGTTGGGTATCACACAGTGTATTTAACCTGTGTGCTATGTAACCCGCAATGTATTAACTCGTTTGTTGGGCATCTCACAGTGTATTTAACATGTGTGCTATGTAACCCACACTGTATTAACTCGTTTTTTGGGTATCCCACAGTGTATTTAACTAGTGTGTTATGTAACCAACAATGTATTAACTTGTTTGTTGGGTATCCCACAGTGTATTTAACCTGTGTGTTATGCAACCCACAATGTATTAACTCGTTTGTTGGGTATCCCACAGTGTATTTAAACTGTGTGTTATGTAACCCACAATGTATTAACTCGTTTGTTGGGCATCCCACAGTGTATTTAACCTGTGAGCTATGTAACCCACACTGTATTAACTCGTTTGTTGGGTATCCCACAGTGTATTTAACCTGTGTGGGCTATGAAACCCACACTGTATTAACTCGTTTGTTGGGTATCCCACAGTGTATTTAACCTGTGTGCTATGTAATCCACAATGTATTAACTCGTTAGTTGGGTATCCCACAGAGTATTTAACATGTGTGTTATGTAACCCACACTGTATTAACTCGTTTGTTGGGTATCCCACAGTGTATTTAACCTGTGTGCTATGTAACCAACAATGTATTAACTCGTTTGCTGGGTATCCCACAGTGTATTTAACCTGTGTGCTATGTAACTCACAATGTATTAACTCGTTTGTTGGGTATCCCACAGTGTATTTAACCTGTGTGTTATGTAATCACCCATTGTATTAACTCGTTTGTTGGACATCCCACAGTGTATTTAACCGGTGTGCTTTGTAACCAACAATGAATTAACTCGTTTGTTGGGTATTCCACAGTGTATTTAACCTGTGTGCTATGTAACCAACAATGTATTAACTCGTTTGTTGGGTAACCCACAGTGTATTTAACTTGTGTGTTATGTAACCCACAATGTATTAACTTGTTTGTTAGGTATCCCACAGTGTATTTAACCAGTGTGTTATGTAACCCACAGTGTATTAACTCGTTTGTTGGGCATCCCACAGTGTGTTTAACCTGTGAGCTATGTAACCCACACTGTATTAACTCGTTTGTTGGGTATCCCACAGTGTATTTAATCTGTGTGCTATGTAACCAACAATGTATTAACTCGTTTGTTGGGTATCCCACAGTGTATTTAACCTGTGTGCTATGTAACCAACAATGTATTAACTCGTTTGCTGGGTATCCCACAGTGTATTTAACCTGTGTGCTATGTAACTCACAATGTATTAACTCGTTTGTTGGGTATCCCAAAGTGTATTTAAGCTGTGTGTTATGTAACCCACAATGTATTAACTCGTTTGATGGGTATCCCACAGTGTATTTAACCTGTGAACTATGTACCCACAATGTATTAACTCGTTTGTTGGGTATCCCACAGTGTATTTAACCTGTGTGCTATGTAACCCACAATGAATTAACTCGTTTTTGAGTATCCCACAGTGTATTTAACCTGTGTGCCATGTAACCCACAATGTATTAACTCGTTTGTTGGGTATCCCACAGTGTATTTTAACCTGTGTGTTATGTAACCCACAGTGTATTAACTCATCTGTTTGGTATCCCACGGTGTATTTAACCTGTGTGCTTTGTAACCCACAATGTATTAACTCGTTTGTTGGGTATCCCACAGTGCATTTAACCTGTGTGTTATGTAACCCACAAAGTATTAACTCGTTTGTTGGGTATCCCAAAGTGTATTTAACCTGTGTGCTATGTAACCCACAATGTATTAACTCGTTTGTTGGGTATCCCACAGTGTATTTAACCTGTGTGTTATGTAACCAACAATGTATTAACTCGTTTGTTGGGTATCCCACAGTGTATTTAACCTGTGTGTTATGTAATCACCCATTGTATTAACTCGTTGTTTGGACATCCCACAGTGTATTTAACCTGTGTGCTTTGTAACCAACAATGTATTAACTCGTTCGTTGGGTATCCCACAGTGTATTTAACCTGTGTGTTATGTAACCCACACTGTATTAACTCGTTTGTTGGGTATCCCACAGTGTATTTAACCTGTGTGTTATGTAACCCACACTGTATTAACTCGTTTGTTGGGTATCCACAGTGTATTTAACCTGTGTGTTATGTAACCCACAATGTATTAACTCGTTTGTTGAGTATCCCACAGTGTATTTAACCTGTGAACTATGTACCCACAATGTATTAACTCGTTTGTTGGGTATCCCACAGGGTATTTAACCTGTTTGCTATGTAACCCACAATGTATTAACTCGTTTGTTGGGTATCCCACAGTGTATTTAACCTGTGTGCCATGTAATCCACAATGTATTAACTCGTTTGTTGGGTATCCCACAGTGTATTTAATCTGTGGGGGCTATGAAACCCACACTGTATTATCTCGTTTGTTGGGTATCCCACAGTGTATTTAACCTGTGTGCTATGTAACTCACAATGTATTAACTCGTTTGTTGGGTATCCCACAGTGTATTTAACCTGTGTGTTATATAACTCACAATGTATTAACTCGTTTGTTGGGTATCCCACAATGTATTTAACCTGTGTGCTATGTAACCCACACTGTATTAACTCGTTTGTTGGGTATCCCACAGTGTATTTAACCTGTGTGCTATGTAACCCACAATGTATTAACTCGTTTGTTGGGTATCCCACAGTGTATTTAACCTGTGTGCTATGTAACCCACAATGTATTAACTCGTTTGTTGGGTATCCCACAGTGTATTTAACCTGTGTGTTATGTAACCCACACTGTATTAACTCGTTTGTTGAGTATCCAACAGTGTATATAACCTGTGTGTTATGTAACCCACAATGTATTAACTCGTTTGTTGGGTATCCCACAGTGTATTTTAATCTGTGTGCTATGTATCCCACAGTGTATTAACTCATCTGTTTGGTATCCCACAGTGTATTTAACCTGTGTGCTTTGTAACCCACAATGTATTAACTCATTTGTTGGGTATCCCACAGTGTATATAACCTGCGTGTTATGTAACCCACAATGTATTAACTCGTTTGTTGGGTATCCCACAGTGTATTTAACCTGTTTGCTATGTAACCCACAATGTATTAACTCGTTTGTTGGGTATCCCACAGTGTATTTAACCTGTGTGCCATGTAATCCACAATGTATTAACTCGTTTGTTGGGTATCCCACAGTGTATTTAATCTGTGGGGGCTATGAAACCCACACTGTATTATCTCGTTTGTTGGGTATCCCACAGTGTATTTAACCTGTGTGCTATGTAACTCACACTGTATTAACTCGTTTGTTGGGTATCCCACAGTGTATTTACCCTGTGGGGGCTATGAAATCCACACTGTATTAACTCGTTTGTTGGGTATCCAACAGTGTATTTAACCTGTGTGCTATGTAACAAACAATGTATTAACTCGTTTGTTGGGTATCCCACAGTGTATTTAACCTGTGTGATATGTAACCCATAATGTATTAACTCGTCTGTAGGGTATCCCACAGTGTATTTAACCTGTGTGCTATGAAACCCACACTGTATTAACTCGTTTGTTGGGTATTCCACAGTGTATTTCACCTGTGTGTTATGTAACCCACACTGTATTAACTCGTTTGTTGGGTATCCCATAGTGTATTTAACCTGTGTGCTATGTAACCCACAATGTATTAACTCGTTTGTTGGGCATCCCACAGTGTATTTAACCTGTGTGCTATGTCACCCACAACGTATTAACTCGTTTGTTGGGTATCACACAGTGTATTTAACCTGTGTGCTATGTAACCCGCAATGTATTAACTCGTTTGTTGGGCATCTCACAGTGTATTTAACATGTGTGCTATGTAACCCACACTGTATTAACTCGTTTTTTGGGTATCCCACAGTGTATTTAACTAGTGTGTTATGTAACCAACAATGTATTAACTTGTTTGTTGGGTATCCCACAGTGTATCTAACCTGTGTGTTATGCAACCCACAATGTATTAACTCGTTTGTTGGGTATCCCACAGTGTATTTAAACTGTGTGTTATGTAACCCACAATGTATTAACTCGTTTGTTGGGCATCCCACAGTGTATTTAACCTGTGAGCTATGTAACCCACACTGTATTAACTCGTTTGCTGGGTATCCCACAGTGTATTTAACCTGTGTAGGCTATGAAACCCACACTGTATTAACTCGTTTGTTGGGTATCCCACAGTGTATTTAACCTGTGTGCTATGTAATCCACAATGTATTAACTCGTTAGTTGGGTATCCCATAGAGTATTTAACATGTGTGTTATGTAACCCACACTGTATTAACTCGTTTGTTGGGTATCCCAAAGTCTATTTAACATGTTTGTTATGTAACCCACAATGTATTAACTCGTTTGTTGGGTATCCCACAGTGTATTTAATCTGTGAACTATGTAATCCACAATGTATTAACTCGTTTCTTGGGCATTCCACAGTGTATTTAACCTGTGTGCTATGTAACCCACAATGTATTAACTCGTTTGTTGGGTATCCCACAGTGTATTTAACCTACATGTATGTGTTATGTAACCCACAGTGTATTAACTCGTCTGTTAGGTATCCCACAGTGTATTTAACCTGTGTGCTATGAAACCCACACTGTATTAACTCATTTGTTGGGTATCCCACAGTGTATTTAACCTGTGAACTATGTAACCCACAATATATTAACTCGTTTGTTGGGTATCCCACAGTGTATATAACCTGTGTGTCATGTAACCCACACTGTATTAACTCATTTGTTGGGTATCCCACAGTGTATATAACCTGTGTGTTATGTAACCCACAATGTATTATCTCGTTTGTTGGGTATCCCACAGGGTATTTAACCTGTGAACTATGTAACCCACAATATATTAACTCGTTTGTTGGGCATTCCACAGTGTATTTAACTTGTGTGCTATGTAACCCACAATGTATTAACTCGTTTGTTGGGTATCCCACAGTGTATTTAACCTGTGTGTCATGTAACCCACAATGTATTAACTCGTTTGTTGGGCATCCCACAGTGTATTTAACCTGTGTGCCATGTAACCCACAACGTATTAACTCGTTTGTTGGGTATCCCACAGTGTATATAACCTGTGTGTTATGTAACCCACACTGTATTAACTCGTTTGTTGGGTATCCCACAGTGTATTTAACCTGTGTGCTATGTAACTCATAATGTATTAACTCGTTTGTTGGGTATCCCACAGTGTATATAACCTGTGTGTTATGTAACCCACAATGCATTAACTCGTTTGTTGGGTATCCCACAGTGTATTTACCCTGTGGGGGGCTATGAAATCCACACTGTATTAACTCGTTTGTTGGGTATCCAACAGTGTATTTAACCTGTGTGCTATGTAACCAACAATGTATTAACTCGTTTGTTGGGTATCCCACAGTGTATTTAACCTGTGTGATATGTAACCCATAATGTATTAACTCGTCTGTAGGGTATCCCACAGTGTATTTAACCTGTGTGCTATGAAACCCACACTGTATTAACTCGTTTGTTGGGTATTCCACAGTGTATTTCACCTGTGTGTTATGTAACCCACACTGTATTAACTCGTTTGTTGGGTATCCCATAGTGTATTTAACCTGTGAGCTATGTAACCCACACTGTATTAACTCGTTTGTTGGGTATCCCACAGTGTATTTAACCTGTGTGGGCTATGAAACCCACACTGTATTAACTCGTTTGTTGGGTATCCCACAGTGTATTTAACCTGTGTGCTATGTAATCCACAATGTATTAACTCGTTAGTTGGGTATCCCATAGAGTATTTAACATGTGTGTTATGTAACCCACACTGTATTAACTCGTTTGTTGGGTATCCCAAAGTCTATTTAACATGTTTGTTATGTAACCCACAATGTATTAACTCGTTTGTTGGGTATCACACAGTGTATTTAATCTGTGAACTATGTAATCCACAATGTATTAACTCGTTTCTTGGGCATTCCACAGTGTATTTAACCTGTGTGCTATGTAACCCACAATGTATTAACTCGTTTGTTGGGTATCCCACAGTGTATTTAACCTACATGTATGTGTTATGTAACCCACAGTGTATTAACTCGTCTGTTAGGTATCCCACAGTGTATTTAACCTGTGTGCTATGAAACCCACACTGTATTAAGTCATTTGTTGGGTATCCCACAGTGTATTTAACCTGTGAACTATGTAACCCACAATATATTAACTCGTTTGTTGGGTATCCCACAGTGTATATAACCTGTGTGTCATGTAACCCACACTGTATTAACTCATTTGTTGGGTATCCCACAGTGTATATAACCTGTGTGTTATGTAACCCACAATGTATTATCTCGTTTGTTGGGTATCCCACAGGGTATTTAACCTGTGAACTATGTAACCCACAATATATTAACTCGTTTGTTGGGCATTCCACAGTGTATTTAACTTGTGTGCTATGTAACCCACAATGTATTAACTCGTTTGTTGGGTATCCCACAGTGTATTTAACCTGTGTGTCATGTAACCCACAATGTATTAACTCGTTTGTTGGGCATCCCACAGTGTATTTAACCTGTGTGCCATGTAACCCACAACGTATTAACTCGTTTGTTGGGTATCCCACAGTGTATATAACCTGTGTGTTATGTAACCCACACTGTATTAACTCGTTTGTTGGGTATCCCACAGTGTATTTAACCTGTGTGCTATGTAACTCATAATGTATTAACTCGTTTGTTGGGTATCCCACAGTGTATATAACCTGTGTGTTATGTAACCCACAATGTATTAACTCGTTTGTTGGGTATCCCACAGTGTATTTACCCTGTGGGGGCTATGAAATCCACACTGTATTAACTCGTTTGTTGGGTATCCCACAGTGTATTTAACCTGTGTGCTATGTAAGCAACAATGTATTAACTCGTTTGTTGGGTATACCACAGTGTATATAACATGTGTGTTATGTAACCCACACTGTATTAACTCGTTTGTTGGGTATCCCACAGTGTATTTACCCTGTGGGGGCTATGAAATCCACACTGTATTAACTCGTTTGTTGGGTATCCAACAGTGTATTTAACCTGTGTGCTATGTAACCAACAATGTATTAACTCGTTTGTTGGGTATCCCACAGTGTATTTAACCTGTGTGATATGTAACCCATAATGTATTAACTCGTCTGTAGGGTATCCCACAGTGTATTTAACCTGTGTGCATATGAAACCCACACTGTATTAACTCGTTTGTTGGGTATTCCACAGTGTATTTAACCTGTGTGTTATGTAACCCACACTGTATTAACTCGTTTGTTGGGTATCCCACAGTGTATTTAACCTGTGGGGGCTATGAAACCCACACTGTATTAACTCGTTTGTTGGGCATCCCACAGTGTATTTAACCTGTGTGCTATGTAACCAACAATGTATTAACTCGTTTGTTGGGTATCCCACAGTGTATTTAACCTGTGTGCTATGTAACTCACAATGTATTAACTCGTTTGTTGGGTATCCCACAGTGTATTTATCCTGTGTGTTATGTAATCACCCATTGTATTAACTCGTTTGTTGGGTATCCCACAGTGTATTTAACCTGTGTGCCATGTAATCCACAATGTATTAACTCGTTTGTTGGGTATCCCACAGTGTATTTAATCTGTGGGGGCTATGAAACCAACACTGTATTATCTCGTTTGTTGGGTATCCCACAGTGTATTTAACCTGTGTGCTATGTAACTCACACTGTATTAACTCGTTTGTTGGGGATCCCACAGTGTATTTACCCTGTGGGGGCTATGAAATCCACACTGTATTAACTCGTTTGTTGGGTATCCCACAGTGTATTTAACCTGTGTGCTATGTAACCAACAATGTATTAACTCGTTTGTTGGGTATCCCACAGTGTATTTAACCTGTGTTATATGTAACCCATAATGTATTAACTCGTCTGTAGGGTATCCCACAGTGTATTTAACCTGTGTGCTATGAAACCCACACTGTATTAACTCGTTTGTTGGGTATTCCACAGTGTATTTCACCTGTGTGTTATGTAACCCACACTGTATTAACTCGTTTGTTGGGTATTCCATAGTGTATTTAACCTGTGTGCTATGTAACCCACAATGTATTAACTCGTTTGTTGGGCATCCCACAGTGTATTTAACCTGTGTGCTATGTCACCCACAACGTATTAACTCGTTTGTTGGGTATCACACAGTGTATTTAACCTGTGTGCTATGTAACCCGCAATGTATTATCTCGTTTGTTGGGCATCTCACAGTGTATTTAACATGTGTGCTATGTAACCCACACTGTATTAACTCGTTTTTTGGGTATCCCACAGTGTATTTAACTAGTGTGTTATGTAACCAACAATGTATTAACTTGTTTGTTGGGTATCCCACAGTGTATTTAACCTGTGTGTTATGCAACCCACAATGTATTAACTCGTTTGTTGGGTATCCCACAGTGTATTTAAACTGTGTGTTATGTAACCCACAATGTATTAACTCGTTTGTTGGGCATCCCACAGTGTATTTAACCTGTGAGCTATGTAACCCACACTGTATTAACTCGTTTGTTGGGTATCCCACAGTGTATTTAACCTGTGTGGGCTATGAAACCCACAATGTATTAACTCGTTTGTTGGGTATCCCACAGTGTATTTAACCTGTGTGCTATGTAACCCACACTGTATTAACTCGTTTTTTGGGTATCCCACAGTGTATTTAACTAGTGTGTTATGTAACCAACAATGTATTAACTTGTTTGTTGGGTATCCCACAGTGTATTTAACCTGTGTGTTATGCAACCCACAATGTATTAACTCGTTTGTTGGGTATCCCACAGTGTATTTAAACTGTGTGTTATGTAACCCACAATGTATTAACTCGTTTGTTGGGCATCCCACAGTGTATTTAACCTGTGAGCTATGTAACCCACACTGTATTAACTCGTTTGTTGGGTATCCCACAGTGTATTTAACCTGTGTGGGCTATGAAACCCACACTGTATTAACTCGTTTGTTGGGTATCCCACAGTGTATTTAACCTGTGTGCTATGTAATCCACAATGTATTAACTCGTTAGTTGGGTATCCCACAGAGTATTTAACATGTGTGTTATGTAACCCACACTGTATTAACTCGTTTGTTGGGTATCCCACAGTGTATTTAACCTGTGTGCTATGTAACCAACAATGTATTAACTCGTTTGCTGGGTATCCCACAGTGTATTTAACCTGTGTGCTATGTAACTCACAATGTATTAACTCGTTTGTTGGGTATCCCAAAGTGTATTTAAGCTGTGTGTTATGTAACCCACAATGTATTAACTTGTTTGTTAGGTATCCCACAGTGTATTTAACCAGTGTGCTATGTAACCCACACTGTATTAACTCGTTTGTTGGGTATCCCACAGTGTATTTAACCTGTGTGGGCAATGAAACCCACACTGTAATAACTCGTTTGTTGGGTATCCTACAGTGTATTTAACCTGTGTGCTATGTAACCAACAATGTATTAACTCGTGTGCTGGGTATCCCACAGTGTATTTAACCTGTGTGCTATGTAACTCACAATGTATTAACTCGTTTGTTGGGTATCCCAAAGTGTATTTAAGCTGTGTGTTATGTAACCCACAATGTATTAACTCGTTTGATGGGTATCCCACAGTGTATTTAACCTGTGAACTATGTACCCACAATGTATTAACTCGTTTGTTGGGTATCCCACAGTGTATTTAACCTGTGTGCTATGTAACCCACAATGTATTATCTCGTTTTTGGGTATCCCACAGTGTATTTAACCTGTGTGCCATGTAACCCACAATGTATTAACTCGTTTGTTGTGTATCCCACAGTGTATTTTAACCTGTGTGTTATGTAACCCACACTGTATTAACTCATTGGTTGGGTATCCCACAGTGTATATAACCTGTGTGTTATGTAACCCACAATGTATTAACTCGTTTGTTGGGTATCCCACAGTGTATTTAACCTGTGAACTATGTAACCCACAATATATTAACTCGTTTGTTGGGCATTCCACAGTGTATTTAACCTGTGTGCTATGTAACCCACAATGTATTAACTCGTTTGTTGGGTATCCACAGTGTATTTAACCTGTGTGCTATGTCACCCACAATGTATTAACTCGCTTGTTGGGTATCGCACAGTGTATTTAACCTGTGTGCTATGTAACCCGCAATGTATTAACTCGTTTGTTGGGCATCCCACAGTGTATTTAACCTGTGTGCTATGTAACCCACAATGTATTAACTCGTTTGTTGGGTATCCCACAGTGTATTTAACCTGTGTGCCATGTAACCCACAATGTATTAACTCGTTTGTTGGTTATCCCACAGTGTATTTAATCTGTGGGGGCTATGAAACCCACACTGTATTATCTCGTTTGTTGGGTATCCCACAGTGTATTTAACCTGTGTGCTATGTAACTCACAATGTATTAACTCGTTTGTTGGGTATCCCACAGTGTATTTAACCTGTGTGTTATGTAACCCACAAAGTATTAACTCGTTTGTTGGGTATCCACAGTGTATTTAACCTGTGTGCTATGTAACCCGCAATGTATTAACTCGTTTGTTGGGCATCCCACAGTGTATTTAACCTGTGTGCTATGTAACCCACAATGTATTAACTCGTTTGTTGGGTATCCCACAGTGTATTTAACCTGTGCGCCATGTAACCCACAATGTATTAACTCGTTTGTTGGGTATCCCACAGTGTATTTAATCTGTGGGGGATATGACACCCACACTGTATTATCTCGTTTGTTGGAGTATCCTACAGTGTATTTAACCTGTGTGCTATGTAACTCACAATGTATTAACTCGTTTGTTGGATAACCCACAGTGTATTTAACCAGTGTGTTATGTAACCAACAATGTATTAACTCGTTTGCTGGGTATCCCACAGTGTATTTAACCTGTGTGCTATGTAACTCACAATGTATTAACTCGTTTGTTGGGTATCCCAAAGTGTATTTAAGCTGTGTGTTATGTAACCCACAATGTATTAACTCGTTTGATGGGTATCCCACAGTGTATTTAACCTGTGAACTATGTACCCACAATGTATTAACTCGTTTGTTGGGTGTCCCACAGTGTATTTAACCTGTGTGCTATGTAACCCACAATGTATTAACTCGTTTTTGGGTATCCCACAGTGTATTTAACCTGTGTGCCATGTAACCCACAATGTATTAACTCGTTTGTTGGGTATCCCACAGTGTATTTTAACCTGTGTGTTATGTAACCCACAGTGTATTAACTCATCTGTTTGGTATCCCACAGTGTATTTAACCTGTGTGCTTTGTAACCCACAATGTATTAACTCGTTTGTTGGGTATCCCACAGTGTATATAACCTGCGTGTTATGTAACCCACAATGTATTAACTCGTTTGTTGGGTATCACATAATGTATTTAACCTGTGTGCTATGTAACCCACAATGTATTAACTCGTTTGTTGGGTATCCACAGTGTATTTAACCTGTGTGCTATGTAACCCGCAATGTATTAACTCGTTTGTTGGGCATCCCACAGTGTATTTAACCTGTGTGCTATGTAAACCACAATGTATTAACTCGTTTGTTGGGTATCCCACAGTGTATTTAACCTGTGTGCCATGTAACCCACAATGTATTAACTCGTTTGTTGGGTATCCCACAGTGTATTTTAACCTGTGTGTTATGTAACCCACAGTGTATTAACTCATCTGTTTGGTATCCCACAGTGTATTTAACCTGTGTGCTTTGTAACCCACAATGTATTAACTCATTTGTTGGGTATCCCACAGTGTATATAACTGCGTGTTATGTAACCCACAATGTATTAACTCGTTTGTTGGGTATCCCACAGTGTATTTAACCTGTTTGCTATGTAACCCACAATGTATTAACTCGTTTGTTGGGTATCCCACAGTGTATTTAACCTGTGTGCCATGTAATCCACAATGTATTAACTCGTTTGTTGGCTATCCCACAGTGTATTTAATCTGTAGGGGCTATGAAACCCACACTGTACTTTCTCGTTTGTTGGGTATCCCACAGTGTATTTAACCTGTGTGCTATGTAACTCACAATGTATTAACTCGTTTGTTGGGTATCCCACAGTGTATTTAACCTGTGTGTTATATAACTCACAATGTATTAACTCGTTTGTTGGGTATCCTACAGTGTATTTAACCTGTGTGTTATGTAACCCACACTGTATTAACTCGTTTGTTGGGTATCCCATAGTGTATTTAACCTGTGTGCTATGTAACCCACAATGTATTAACTCGTTTGTTGGGCATCCCACAGTGTATTTAACCTGTGTGCTATGTCACCCACAACGTATTAACTCGTTTGTTGGGTATCACACAGTGTATTTAACCTGTGTGCTATGTAACCCGCAATGTATTAACTCGTTTGTTGGGCATCTCACAGTGTATTTAACATGTGTGCTATGTAACCCACACTGTATTAACTCGTTTTTTGGGTATCCCACAGTGTATTTAACTAGTGTGTTATGTAACCAACAATGTATTAACTTGTTTGTTGGGTATCCCACAGTGTATTTAACCTGTGTGTTATGCAACCCACAATGTATTAACTCGTTTGTTGGGTATCCCACAGTGTATTTAAACTGTGTGTTATGTAACCCACAATGTATTAACTCGTTTGTTGGGCATCCCACAGTGTATTTAACCTGTGAGCTATGTAACCCACACTGTATTAACTCGTTTGTTGGGTATCCCACAGTGTATTTAACCTGTGTGCCATGCAACCCACACTGTATTAACTCGTTTGTTGGGTATCCCACAGTGTATTTAACCTGTGTATTATGTAACCCACACTGTATTAACTCGTTTGTTGGGTATCCCACAGTGTATTTAACCTGTGTCTTATGTAACCCACACTGTATTAACTCGTTTGTTGGGTATCCACAGTGTATTTAACCTGTGTGTTATGTAACCCACAATGTATTAACTCGTTTGTTGAGTATCCCACAGTGTATTTAACCTGTGAACTATGTACCCACAATGTATTAACTCGTTTGTTGGGTATCCCACAGTGTATTTAACCTGTTTGCTATGTAACCCACAATGTATTAACTCGTTTGTTGGGTATCCCACAGTGTATTTAACCTGTGTGCCATGTAATCCACAATGTATTAACTCGTTTGTTGGGTATCCCACAGTGTATTTAATCTGTGGGGGCTATGAAACCCACAATGTATTATCTCGTTTGTTGGGTATCCCACAGTGTATTTAACCTGTGTGCTATGTAACTCACAATGTATTAACTCGTTTGTTGGGTATCCCACAGTGTATTTAACCTGTGTGTTATATAACTCACAATGTATTAACTCGTTTGTTGGGTATCCCACAGTGTATTTAACCTGTGTGCTATGTAACCCACACTGTATTAACTCGTTTGTTGGGTATCCCACAGTGTATTTAACCTGTGTGCTATGTAACCCACAATGTATTAACTCGTTTGTTGGGTATCCCACAGTGTATTTAACCTGTGCGCTATGTAACCCACAACGTATTAACTCGTTTGTTGGGTATCCCACAGTGTATTTAACCTGTGTGTTATGTAACCCACACTGTATTAACTCGTTTGTTGAGTATCCAACAGTGTATTTAACCTGTGTGTTATGTAACCCACACTGTATTAACTCGTTTGTTGGGTATCCCACAGTGTATTTAACCTGTGGGGGCTATGAAACCCACACTGTATTAACTCGTTTGTTGGGCATCCCACAGTGTATTTAACCTGTGTGCTATGTAACCAACAATGTATTAACTCGTTTGTTGGGTATCCCACAGTGTATTTAACCTGTGTGCTATGTAACTCACAATGTATTAACTCGTTTGTTGGGTATCCCACAGTGTATTTAACCTGTGTGTTATGTAATCACCCATTGTATTAACTCGGTTGTTGGACATCCCACAGTGTATTTAACCGGTGTGCTTTGTAACCAACAATGTATTAACTCGTTTGTTGGGTATCCCACAGTGTATTTAACCTGTGTGCTATGTAACCCACAATGTATTAACTCGTTTGTTGGGTATCCCACAGTGTGTTTAACCTGTGTGCTATGTAACCCACAATGTATTAACTCGTTTGTTGGGTATCCCACAGTGTATTTAACCTGTGTGTTATGTAACCCACACTGTATTAACTCGTTTGTTGAGTATCCAACAGTGTATATAACCTGTGTGTTATGTAACCCACAATGTATTAACTCGTTTGTTGGGTATCCCACAGTGTATTTAACCTGTGTGCTATGTATCCCACACTTTATTAACTCGTTTGTTGGGTTTCCCACAGTGTATTTAACCAGTGTGTTATGTAACCAACAATGTATTAACTCGTTTGTTGGGTATCCCACAGTGTATTTAACCTGTGTGTTATGTAACCCACAATGTATTAACTCGTTTGTTGGATAACCCACAGTGTATTTAACCTGTGTGTTATGTAACCCACACTGTATTAACTCGTTTGTTGGGTATCCCACAGTGTATTTAACCTGTGGGGGCTATGAAACCCACACTGTATTAACTCGTTTGTTGGGCATCCCACAGTGTATTTAACCTGTGTGCTATGTAACCAACAATGTATTAACTCGTTTGTTGGGTATCCCACAGTGTATTTAACCTGTGTGCTATGTAACTCACAATGTATTAACTCGTTTGTTGGGTATCCCACAGTGTATTTAACCTGTGTGTTATGTAATCACCCATTGTATTAACTCGGTTGTTGGACATCCCACAGTGTATTTAACCGGTGTGCTTTGTAACCAACAATGTATTAACTCGTTTGTTGGGTATTCCACAGTGTATTTAACCTGTGTGCTATGTAACCAACAATGTATTAACTCGTTTGTTGGGTAACCCACAGTGTATTTAACCTGTGTGTTATGTAACCCACAATGTATTAACTTGTTTGTTAGGTATCCCACAGTGTATTTAACCAGTGTGTTATGTAACCCACAGTGTATTAACTCGTTTGTTGGGCATCCCACAGTGTGTTTTACCTGTGAGCTATATAACCCACACTGTATTAACTCGTTTGTTGGGTATCCCACAGTGTATTTAATCTGTGGGGGTAATGAAACCCACACTGTATTAACTCGTTTGTTGGGTATCCTACAGTGTATTTAACCTGTGTGCTATGTAACCAACAATGTATTAACTCGTTTGCTGGGTATCCCACAGTGTATTTAACCTGTGTGCTATGTAACTCACAATGTATTAACTCGTTTGTTGGGTATCCCAAAGTGTATTTAAGCTGTGTGTTATGTAACCCACAATGTATTAACTCGTTTGTTGGGTATCCCACAGGGTATTTAACCTGTTTGCTATGTAACCCACAATGTATTAACTCGTTTGTTGGGTATCCCACAGTGTATTTAACCTGTGTGCCATGTAATCCCACAATGTATTAACTCGTTTGTTGGGTATCCCACAGTGTATTTAATCTGTGGGGGCTATGAAACCCACACTGTATTATCTCGTTTGTTGGGTATCCCACAGTGTATTTAACCTGTGTGCTATGTAACTCACAATGTATTAACTCGTTTGTTGGGTATCCCACAGTGTATTTAACCTGTGTGTTATATAACTCACAATGTATTAACTCGTTTGTTGGGTATCCCACAGTGTATTTAACCTGTGTGCTATGTAACCCACACTGTATTAACTCGTTTGTTGGGTATCCCACAGTGTATTTAACCTGTGTGCTATGTAACCCACAATGTATTAACTCGTTTGTTGGGTATCCCACAGTGTATTTAACCTGTGTGCTATGTAACCCACACTGTATTAACTCGTTTGTTGGGTATCCCACAGTGTATTTAACCTGTGTGCTATGTAACCCACAATGTATTAACTCGTTTGTTGGGTATCCCACAGTGTATTTAACCTGTGTGCTATGTAACCCACAATGTATTAACTCGTTTGTTGGGTATCCCACAGTGTATTTAACCTGTGTGTTATGTAACCCACACTGTATTAACTCGTTTGTTGAGTATCCAACAGTGTATATAACCTGTGTGTTATGTAACCCACAATGTATTAACTCGTTTGTTGGGTATCCCACAGTGTATTTAACCTGTGTGCTATGTAACCCACACTTTATTAACTCGTTTGTTGGGTATCCCACACTGTGTATTTAACCAGTGTGTTATGTAACCAACAATGTATTAACTCGTTTGTTGGGTATTCCACAGTGTATTTAACCTGTGTGCTATGTAACCAACAATGTATTAACTCGTTTGTTGGGTAACCCACAGTGTATTTAACCTGTGTGTTATGTAACCCACAATGTATTAACTTGTTTGTTAGGTATCCCACAGTGTATTTAACCAGTGTGTTATGTAACCCACAGTGTATTAACTCGTTTGTTGGGCATCCCACAGTGTGTTTAACCTGTGAGCTATGTAACCCACACTGTATTAACTCGTTTGTTGGGTATCCACATTGTATTTAATCTGTGGGGGCAATGAAACCCACACTGTAATAACTCGTTTGTTGGGTATCCCACAGTGTATTTAACCTGTGTGCTATGTACCCACAATGTATTAACTCGTTTGTTGGGTATCCCACAGTGTATTTAACCTGTGTGCTATGTACCCACAATGTATTAACTCGTTTGTTGGGTATCCCACAGTGTATTTAACCTGTGTGTTATGTAACCCACAATGTATAACTCGTTGTTGGGTATCCACAGTGTATTTAACCTGTGTGTTATGTAACCACAATGTATTAACTCGTTTGTTGGGTATCCCAAAGTGTATTTAAGCTGTGGGGGTAATGAAACCCACACTGTATTAACTCGTTTGTTGGGTATCCCACAGTGTATTTAATCTGTGGGGGTAATGAAACCCACACTGTAATAACTCGTTTGTTGGGTATCCTACAGTGTATTTAACCTGTGTGTTATGTAACCCACAATGTATTAACTCGTTTGTTGGGTATCCCACAGTGTATTTAACCTGTGTGTTATGTAACCCACAATGTATTAACTCGTTTGTTGGGTATCCTACAGTGTATTTAACCTGTGTGTTATGTAACCCACAATGTATTAACTCGTTTGTTGGGTATCCCACAGTGTATTTAACCTGTGTGTTATGTAACCCACAATGTATTAACTCGTTTGTTGGGTATCCCACAGTGTATTTAACCTGTGTGTTATGTAACCCACAATGTATTAACTCGTTTGTTGGGTATCCCAAAGTGTATTTAACCTGTGTGATATGTAACCAACAATGTATTAACTCGTTTGCTGGGTATCCCACAGTGTATTTAACCTGTGTGCTATGTAACTCACAATGTATTAACTCGTTTGTTGGGTATCCCAAAGTGTATTTAAGCTGTGTGTTATGTAACCCACAATGTATTAACTCGTTTGATGGGTATCCCACAGTGTATTTAACCTGTGAACTATGTACCCACAATGCATTAACTCGTTTGTTGGGTATCCCACAGTGTATTTAACCTGTGTGCTATGTAACCCACAATGTATTAACTCGTTTTTGGGTATCCCACAGTGTATTTAACCTGTGTGCCAAGTAACCCACAATGTATTAACTCGTTTGTTGGGTATCCCACAGTGTATTTTAACCTGTGTGTTATGTAACCCACAGTGTATTAACTCATCTGTTTGGTA
>NW_003130231.1:0-29172 GCF_000003605.2 Saccoglossus kowalevskii
ATGGTTATAACGGCAGTTGTCTGCAAAGTTGGTTATAATGGCAGTTTTTCTGCAAAGTTGGTTATAATGGCAGTTGTCTGCAAAGTTGGTTATAACGGCAGTTGTCTGCAAAGTAGGTTATAAAGCCAGTTGTCTGCAAAGTTGGGTATAAAGGCAGTTGTTTGCAAAGTTTGTTATGAAGCCAGTTGTCTGCAAAGTTTATTATAAAGCCAGTAGTCTGCAAAGTTGATTATAAAGGCAGTTGTCTGCAAAGCTGGTTATAAAGGCAGTTGTCTGCAAAGTTTGTTATAAAGGCGATTGTCTGCAAAGTGGTTTATAAAGGCAGTTGTCTGCAAAGTTGGGTATAAAGTCAGTTGTCCGCAAAGTTGGTTATAAAGGCAGTTGTCTGCAAAGTTTGTTATGAAACCAGTTGTCTGCAAACTTGGTTAAAAAGGCAGTTGTCTACAAAGTTTGTTATAAAGGCAGTTGTCTGCAAAGTTTGTTATAAAGGCGATTGTCTGCAAAGTTTATTATAAAGGCAGTTGTCTGCATAGTTGGTTATAAAGGCAATTGTCTGCAAAGTTGGTTATAAATGGTTATAATGGCAGTTGTCTACAAAGTTGGTTATTTATGCAGTTGTCTGCAAAGTTGGTTATAAAGGCAGTAGTCTACAAAGTTGGTTATACAGAAAGTTGTCTGCAAAGTTTGTTATAAAGGCGATTGTCTGCAAAGTTTGTTATAAAGGCAGTTGTCTGCAAAGTTGGTTATAAAGGCAATTGTCTCCAAAGTTGGTTATAAAGGCATTTGTCTGCAAAGTTGGGTATAAAGTCAGTTGTCTGCAAAGTTGATTATAAAGGCAGTTGTCTGCAAAGTTTGTTATGAAGCCAGTTGTCTGCAAAGTTTGTTATAAAGGCGATTGTCTGCAAAGTGGCTTATAAAGGCAGTTGTCTGCAAAGTTTGTTATGAAGCCAGTTGTCTGCAAAGTTGGTTATAAAGGCAGTTGTCTGCAAAGTTGGGTATAAAGTCAGTTGTCTGCAAAGTTGATTATAAAGGCAGTTGTCTGTAAAGTTTGTTATGAAGCCAGTTGTCTGCAAACTTGGTTATAAAGGCAGTTATCTGCAAAGTTGGGTATAAAGTCAGTTGTCTACAAAGTTGATTATAGAGGCAGTTGTCTGCAAAGTTTGTTATAAAGGCGATTGTCTGCAAAGTTTGTTATAAAGGCAGTTGTCTGCAAAGTTGGTTATAAAGGCAGTCGTCTGCAAAGTTTGTTATTAAGGTAGTTGTCTGCAAAGTTGGTTATAAAAGCAGTTGTCTGCAAAGTTGGTTATAAAGGCAGTTGTCTGCAAAGTTGGTTATAAAGGTAGTTGACAGCAAAGTTGGCTATTAAGGCAGTTGTCTTCAAAATTGGTTATGAAGCCAGTTGTCTGCAAAGTTGGTTATAAAAGTGATTGTCTACAAAGTTGCTTATAAAGGCAGTTTTCTGCAAAGTTTATTATAAAGGTGATTGTCTACAAAGTTGTTATAACTGCAGTTGTCTGCAATGTTGGTTATAAAGCCAGTTGTCTGCAAAGTTGGTTATAAAAGCAGTTGTCTGCAAAGTTGGTTATAAAGGTGATTGTCTACAAAGTTGGTTATAAGGGTAGTTGTCTGCAAAGTTGGTTATAAAGGCAGTTGTCTGCAAAATTGGTTATAAAGGCAGTTGTCTGCAAAGTTGTTTATAAAGCCAGTTGTCTGCAACGTTGGTTATAAAGCCAGTTGTCTACAAAGTTGGTTATAACGGCAGTTGTCTGCAAAGTTTATTATAAAGACAGTTGTCTGCAAAGTTGGGTATAAAGGCAGTTGTCTGCAAAGTTGATTATAAAGGCAGTTGTCTACAAAGTTGGTTATAAAGGCAGTTGTCTGCAAAGTTTGTTATAATGGCAGTTGCCTGCAAAGTTGGTTATAACGGCAGTTGTCTGTAAAGTTGGTTATAATTGCAGTTGTCTGCAAAGTTGGTTATAATGGCAGTTGTCTGCAAAGTTGGTTATAACGGCAGTTGTCTGCAAAGTTGGTTATAACGGCAGTTGTCTGCAAAGTTGGTTATAATGGCAGTTGTCTGCAAAGTTGGTTATAATGGCAGTTGTCTGCAAAGTTGGTTATAATGGCAGTTGTCTGCAAAGTTGGTTATAACGGCAGTTGTCTGCAAAGTTGGTTATAATGGCAGTTGTCTGCAAAGTTGGTTATGAAGGCAGTTGTCTGCAAAGTTGGTTATAAATACAGTTGTCTGCAAAGTTTATTGTAAAGGCAGTTGTCTGCAAAGTTGGTTATTAAGGTAGTTGTCTGCAAAGTTTGTTATAAAGGCGATTGTCTGCAAAGTTTGTTATAAAGGCAGTTGTCTGCAAAGTTGGTTATAAAGGCAGTCGTCTGCAAAGTTTGTTATTAAGGTAGTTGTCTGCAAAGTTGGTTATAAAAGCAGTTGTCTGCAAAGTTGGTTATAAAGGCAGTTGTCTGCAAAGTTGGTTATAAAGGTAGTTGTCAGCAAAGTTGGCTATTAAGGCAGTTGTCTTCAAAATTGGTTATGAAGCCAGTTGTCTGCAAAGTTGGTTATAAAGGTGATTGTCTACAAAGTTGCTTATAAAGGCAGTTGTCTGCAAAGTTTGTTATAAAGGTGATTGTCTACAAAGTTGTTATAACTGCAGTTGTCTGCAATGTTGGTTATAAAGCCAGTTGCCTGCACAGTTGGTTATAAAAGCAGTTGTCTGCAAAGTTGGTTATAAAGGTGATTGTCTACAAAGTTGGTTATAAGGGTAGTTGTCTGCAAAGTTGGTTATTAAGGCAGTTGTCTGCAAAGTTGGGTATAAAGACAGTTGTTTGCAAAGTTTGTTATGAAGCCAGTTGTCTGCAAAGTTTATTATAAAGCCAGTTGTCTGCAAAGTTGGGTATAAAGGCAGTTGTCTGCAAAGTTGATTATAAAGGCAGTTGTCTGCAAAGCTGGTTACAACGGCAGTTGTCTACAAAGTTGGTTATTAAGGCAGTTTTCTGCAAAGTTGGTTACAACGGCAGTTGTCTGCAAAGTTGGTTATTAAGGCAGTTTTCTGCAAAGTTGGTTATAACGGCAGTTGTCTGCAAAGTTGGTTATAAAGGCAGTGTCTGCAAAATTGGTTATAATGGCAGTTGTCTGTAAAGTTGGTTATAATGGCAGTTGTCTGCAAAGTTGGTTATAATGGCAGTTGTCTGCAAAGTTGGTTATAACGGCAGTTGTCTGCAAAGTTTGTTATAACGGCAGTTGTCTGCAAAGTTGGTTATAATGGCAGTTGTCTGCAAAGTTGGTTATAATGGCAGTTGTCTGCAAAGTTGGTTATAATGGCAGTTGTCTGCAAAGTTGGTTATAACGGCAGTTGTCTGCAAAGTTGGTTATAATGGCAGTTGTCTGCAAAGTTGGTTATGAAGGCAGTTGTCTGCAAAGTTGGTTATAAATACAGTTGTCTGCAAAGTTTATTGTAAAGGCAGTTGTCTGCAAAGTTGGTTATTAAGGTAGTTGTCTTCAAAGTTGGTTATAATGGCAGTTGTCTGCAAAGTTGGTTATAATGGCAGTTGTCTGCAAAGTTGGTTATAACGGCAGTTGTCTGCAAAGTTGGTTATAATGGCAGTTGTCTGCAAAGTTGGATATGAAGGCAGTTGTCTGCAAAGTTGGTTATAAAGGCAGTTGTCTGCAAAGTTTATTGTAAAGGCAGTTGTCAGCAAAGTGGGTTATAAGGCAGTTGTCTGCACAGTTGATTATAAAGGCAGTTGTCTGCAAAGTTTGTTATGAAACCAGTTGTCTGCAAAGTTTATTATAAAGCCAGTTGTCTGCAAAGTTGGGTATAAAGGCAGTTGTTTGCAAAATTTGTTATGAAGCCAGTTGTCTGCAAAGTTTATTATAAAGCCAGTTGTCTGCAAAGTTGGGTATAAAGGCAGTTGTCTGCAAAGTTGATTATAAAGGCAGTTGTCTGCAAAGCTGGTTATAAAGGCAGTTGTCTGCAAAGTTTGTTGTAAAGGCGATTGTCTGCAAAGTGGGTTATAAAGGCAGTTGTCTGCAAAGTTTGTTATGAAGCCAGTTGTCTGCAAAGTTGGTTATAAAGGCAGTTGTCTGCAAAGTTGGGTATAAAGTCAGTTGTCTGCAAAATTGATTATGAAGGCAGTTGTCTGCAAAGTTTGTTATGAAGCCAGTTGTCTGCAAACTTGGTTAAAAAGGCAGTTGTCTACAAAGTTGGTTATAAAGGCAGTTGTCTGCAAAGTTTGTTATAAAGGCGATTGTCTGCAAAGTTTGTCATAAAGGCAGTTGTCGGCAAAGTTGGTTATAAAGGCAATTGTCTGCAAAGTTGGTTATAATGGTTATAATGGCAGTTGTCTACAAAGTTGGTTATTTAGGCAGTTGTCTGCAAAGTTGGTTATAAATGCAGTCGTCTGCAAAGTTGGTTATTAAGGTAGTTGTCTGCAAAGTTGGTTATAAAAGTAGTTGTCTGCAAAGTTGGTTATAAAGGCAGTTGTCCGCAATGTTGGTTGTAAAGGTAGTTGTGAGCAAAGTTGGGTATTAAGGCAGTTGTCTTCAAAATTGGTTATAAAGCCAGTTGTCTGAAAAGGTGGTTATAAAAGTGATTGTCTACAAAGTTGGTTATAAGGGAAGTTGTCTGTAACGTTGGTTATTAAGGCAGTTGTCTGCAAAGTTGGTTACAACGGCAGTTGTCTGCAAAGTTGGGTATAACGGCAGTTGTCTGCAAAGTTGGTTATAATGGCAGTTGTCAGCAAAGTTGGTTATAACGGCAGTTGTCTGCAAATTTGGTTATAATGGCAGTTGTCTGCAAAGTTGGTTATAATGGCAGTTGTCTGCAAAGTTGGTTATAATGGCAGTTGTCTGCAAAGTTGGTTATAATGGCAGTTGTCTGCAAAGTTGGTTACAACGGCAGTTGTCTGCAAAGTTGGTTACAACGGCAGTTGTCTGCAAAGTTGGGTATAACGGCAGTTGTCTGCAAAGTTGGTTATAATGGCAGTTGTCAGCAAAGTTGGTTATAACGGCAGTTGTCTGCAAAGTTGGTTATAATGGCAGTTGTCTGCAAAGTTGGGTATAACGGCAGTTGTCTGCAAATTTGGTTATAATGGCAGTTGTCTGCAAAGTTGGTTATAATGGCAGTTGTCTGCAAAGTTGGTTATAATGGCAGTTGTCTGCAAAGTTGGTTATAATGGCAGTTGTCTGCAAAGTTGGTTATAACGGCAGTTGTCTGCAAAGTTGGTTATAAAGGCAGTTGTCTGCAAAGTTTATTGTAAAGGCAGTTGTCTGCAAAGTTGGTTATTAAGGTAGTTGTCTGCAAAGTTGGTTATAAAAGCAGTTGTCTGCAAAGTTGGTTATAAAGGCAGTTGTCTGCAATGTTGGTTATAAAGATAGTTGTCAGCAAAGTTGGGTATTAAGGCAGTTGTCTTCAAAATTGGTTATAAAGCCAGTTGTCTGAAAAGTTGGTTATAAAGGTGATTGTCTACAAAGTTGGTTATAAGGGTAGTTGTCTGCAAAGTTGGTTATTAAGGCAGTTGTCTGCAAAGTTGGTTATGAAGACAGTTGTCTGCAAAGTTGGTTATAAAAGCAGTTGTCTGCAAAGTTGGTTTTAATGGCAGTTGTCTGCAAAGTTGGTTATAATGGCAGTTGTCTTCAAAATTGGTTATAAAGCCAGTTGTCTGAAAAGTTGGTTATAAAGGTAATTGTCTACAAAGTTGGTTATAAGGGTAGTTGTCTGCCAAGTTGGTTATTAAGGCAGTTGTCTGCAAAGTTGGTTACAACGGCAG
This sequence comes from Saccoglossus kowalevskii, assembly GCF_000003605.2. Classification (NCBI taxonomy): domain Eukaryota; kingdom Metazoa; phylum Hemichordata; class Enteropneusta; family Harrimaniidae; genus Saccoglossus; species Saccoglossus kowalevskii. The sequence continues at coordinate 5,773 of NW_003130231.1, forward strand.
TTGTCTGCAAAGTTGGGTATAACGGCAGTTGTCTGCAAAGTTGGTTATAATGGCAGTTGTCAGCAAAGTTGGTTATAACAGCAGTTGTCTGCAAAGTTGGTTATAATGGCAGTTGTCTGCAAAGTTGGGTATAACGGCAGTTGTCTGCAAATTTGGTTATAACGGCAGTTGTCTGCAAAGTTGGTTATAATGACAGTTGTCTGCAAAGTTGGTTATAATGGCAGTTGTCTGCAAAGTTGGTTATAATGGCAGTTGTCTGCAAAGTTGGTTATAACGGCAGTTTTCTGCAAAGTTGGTTATAATGGCAGCTGTCTGCAAAGTTGGTTATGAAGGCAGTTGTCTGCAAAGTTGGTTATAAAGGCAGTTGTCTGCAAAGTTTATTGTAAAGGCAGTTGTCTGCAAAGTTGGTTATTAAGGTAGTTGTCTGCAAAGTTGGTTATAAAAGCAGTTGTCTGCAAAGTTGGTTATAAAGGCAGTTGTCTGCAATGTTGGTTATAAAGATAGTTGTCAGCAAAGTTGGGTATAAAGGCAGTTGTCTTCAAAATTGGTTATAAAGCCAGTTGTCTGAAAAGTTGGTTATAAAGGTGATTGTCTACAAAGTTGGTTATAAGGGTAGTTGTCTGCAAAGTTGGTTATTAAGGCAGTTGTCTGCAAAGTTGGTTATGAAGACAGATGTCTGCAAAGTTGGTTATAAAAGCAGTTGTCTGCAAAGTTGGTTTTAATGGCAGTTGTCTGCAAAGATTGGTTATAATGGCAGTTGTCTGCAAAGTTGGTTATAATGGCAGTTGTCTGCAAAGTTGGTTATGATGGCAGTTGTCTGCAAAGTTGGTTATAACGGCAGTTGTCTGCAAAGTTGGTTATAATGGCAGTTGTCTGCAAAGTTGGTTATGAAGGCAGTTGTCTGCAAAGTTGGTTATAAAGGCAGTTGTCTGCAAAGTTTATTGTAAAGGCAGTTGTCTGCAAAGTTTGTTGTAAAGTCAGCTGTCTGCAAAGTGGGTTATAAAGGCAGTTGTCTGCACAGTTGATTATAAAGGCAGTTGTCTGCAAAGTTTGTTATGAAACCAGTTGTCTGCCAAGTTTATTATTAAGCCAGTTGTCTGCAAAGTTGGGTATAAAATCAGTTGTCTGCAAAGTTGATTATAAAGGCAGTTGTCTGCAAAGTTTGTTATGAAGCCAGTTGTCTGCAAACTTGGTTAAAAAGGCAGTTGTCCACAAAGTTGGTTATAAAAGCAGTTGTCTGCAAAGTATGTTATAAAGGCGATTGTCTGCAAAGTTTGTTATAAAGGCAGTTGTCTGCAAAGTTGGTTATAAAGGCAATTGTCTGCAAAGTTTGTTATGAAGCCAGTTGTCTGCAAACTTGGTTAAAAAGGCAGTTGTCTACAAAGTTGGTTATAAAGGCAGTTGTCTGCAAAGTTTGTTATTAAGGCGATTGTCTGCAAAGTTTATTATAAAGGCAGTTGTCTGCAAAGTTGGTTATAAAGGCAATTGTCTGCAAAGTTGGTTATAATGGTTATAATGGCAGTTGTCTACAAAGTTGGTTATTTAGGCAGTTGTCTGCAAAGTTGGTTATAAAGGCAGTTGTCTGCAAAGTTGGTTATAAAGCCAGTTGTCTGCAAAGTTGGGTATAAAGGCAGTTGTCTGCAAAGTTTGTTATGAAGCCAGTTGTCTGCAAAGTTTATTATAAAGCCAGTTGTCTGCAAAGTTGGGTATAAAGGCAGTTGTCTGCAAAGTTGATTATAAAGGCAATTGTCTGCAAAGCTGGTTATAAAGGCAGTTGTCTGCAAAGTTTGTTATAAAGGCGATTGTCTGCAAAGTGGGTTATAAAGGCAGTTGTCTGTAAAGTTTGTTATGAAGCCAGTTGTCTGTAAAGTTGGTTATAAAGGCAGTTGTCTGCAAAGTTGGGTATAAAGTCAGTTGTCTGCAAAGTTGATTATAAAGGCAGTTGTCTGCAAAGTTTGTTATGAAGCCAGTTGTCTGCAAACTTGGTTAAAAAGGCAGTTGTCTACAAAGTTGGTTATAAAGGCAGTTGTCTGCAAAGTTTGTTATAAAGGCGATTGTCTGCAAAGTTTGTTATAAAGGCAGTTGTCGGCAAAGTTGGTTATAAAGGCAATTGTCTGCAAAGTTGGTTATAATGGTTATAATGGCAGTTGTCTACAAAGTTGGTTATTTAGGCAGTTGTCTGCAAAGTTGGTTATAAAGGCAGTCGTCTGCAAAGTTGGCTATTAAGGTAGTTGTCTGCAAAGTTGGTTATAAAAGCAGTTGTCTGCAAAGTTGGTTATAAAGGCAGTTGTCTGCAATGTTGGTTGTAAAGTTAGTTGTGAGCAAAGTTGGTTATTAAGGCAGTTGTCTTCAAAATTGGTTATAAAGCCAGTTGTCTGAAAAGTTGGTTATAAAGGTGGTTGTCTACAAAGTTGGTTATAAGGGTAGTTGTCTGCAAAGTTGGTTATTAAGGCAGTTGTCTGCAAAGTTGGTTACAACGGCAGTTGTCTGCAAAGTTGGGTATAACGGCAGTTGTCTGCAAAGTTGGTTATAATGGCAGTTGTCAGCAAAGTTGGTTATAACGGCAGTTGTCTGCAAAGTTGGTTATAATGGCAGTTGTCTGCAAAGTTGGGTATAACGGCAGTTGTCTGCAAAGTTGGTTATAATGGCAGCTGTCTGCAAAGTTGGTTATGAAGGCAGTTATCTGCAAAGTTGGTTATAAAGGCAGTTGTCTGCAAAGTTTATTGTAAAGGCAGTTGTCTGCAAAGTTGGTTATTAAGGTAGTTGTCTGCAAAGTTGGTTATAAAAGCAGTTGTCTACAAAGTTGGTTATAAAGGCAGTTGTCTGCAAAGTTGGTTATAAAGGCAGTCGTCTGCAAAGTTGGTTATTGAGGTAGTTGTCTGCAAAGTTGGTTATAAAAGCAGTTGTCTGCAAAGTTGGTTATAAAGGCAGTTGTCTGCAATGTTGGTTGTAAAGGTAGTTGTGAGCAAAGTTGGGTATTAATGCAGTTGTCTTCAAAATTGGTTATAAAGCCAGTTGTCTGAAAAGTTGGTTATAAAGGTAATTGTCTACAAAGTTGGTTATAAGGGTAGTTGTCTGCCAAGTTGGTTATTAAGGCAGTTGTCTGCAAAGTTGGTTACAACGGCAGTTGTCTGCAAAGTTGGGTATAACGGCAGTTGTCTGCAAAGTTGGTTATAAAGGCAGTTGTCTGCAATGTTGGTTATAAAGATAGTTGTCAGCAAAGTTGGGTATTAAGGCAGTTGTCTTCAAAATTGGTTATAAAGCCAGTTGTCTGCAAAGTTGGTTATTAAGGTAGTTGTCTGCAAAGTTGGTTATAAAAGCAGTTGTCTGCAAAGTTGGTTATAAAGGCAGTTGTCTGCAATGTTGGTTATAAAGATAGTTGTCAGCAAAGTTGGGTATTAAGGCAGTTGTCTTCAAAATTGGTTATAAAGCCAGTTGTCTGAAAAGTTGGTTATAAAGGTGATTGTCTACAAAGTTGGTTATAAGGGTAGTTGTCTGCAAAGTTGGTTATTAAGGCAGTTGTCTGCAAAGTTGGTTATGAAGACAGTTGTCTGCAAAGTTGGTTATAAAAGCAGTTGTCTGCAAAGTTGGTTTTAATGGCAGTTGTCTGCAAAGTTGGTTATAATGGCAGTTGTCTGCAAAGTTGGTTATAATGGCAGTTGTCTGCAAAGTTGGTTATGATGGCAGTTGTCTGCAAAGTTGGTTATAACGGCAGTTGTCTGCAAAGTTGGTTATAATGGCAGTTGTCTGCAAAGTTGGATATGAAGGCAGTTGTCTTCAAAGTTGGTTATAAAGGCAGTTGTCTGCAAAGTTTATTGTAAAGGCAGTTGTCAGCAAAGTTTGTTGTAAAGGCCGTTGTCTGCAAAGTGGGTTATAAAGGCAGTTGTCTGCACAGTTGATTATAAAGGCAGTTGTCTGCACAGTTGATTATAAAGGCAGTTGTCTGCAAAGTTTGTTATGAAACCAGTTGTCTGCAAAGTTTATTATAAAGCCAGTTGTCTGCAAAGTTGGGTATAAAGGCAGTTGTTTGCAAAGTTTGTTATGAAGCCAGTTGTCTGCAAAGTTTATTATAAAGCCAGTTGTCTGCAAAGTTGGGTATAAAGGCAGTTGTCTGCAAAGTTGATTATAAAGGCAATTGTCTGCAAAGCTGGTTATAAAGGCAGTTGTCTGCAAAGTTTGTTATAAAGGCGATTGTCTGCAAAGTGGGTTATAAAGGCAGTTGTCTGTAAAGTTTGTTATGAAGCCAGTTGTCTGTAAAGTTGGTTATAAAGGCCAGTTGTCTGCAAAGTTGGGTATAAAGTCAGTTGTCTGCAAAGTTGATTATAAAGGCAGTTGTCTGCAAAGTTTGTTATGAAGCCAGTGTCTGCAAAGTTTGTTATAAAGGCGATTGTCTGCAAAGTGGCTTATAAATGCAGTTGTCTGCAAAGTTTGTTATAATGGCAGTTGCCTGCAAAGTTGGTTATAACGGCAGTTGTCTGCAAAGTTGGTTATAATGGCAGTTGTCTGCAAAGTTGGTTATAAAGGCATTTGTCTGCAAAGTTGGGTATAAAGTCAGTTGTCTGCAAAGTTGATTATAAAGGCAGTTGTCTGCAAAGTTTGTTATGAAGCCAGTGGTCTGCAAAGTTTGTTATAAAGGCGATTGTCTGCAAAGTGGCTTATAAAGGCAGTTGTCTGCAAAGTTTGTTATGAAGCCAGTTGTCTGCAAAGTTGGTTATAAAGGCAGTTGTCTGCAAAGTTGGGTATAAAGTCAGTTGTCTGCAAAGTTGATTATAAAGGCAGTTGTCTGTAAAGTTTGTTATGAAGCCAGTTGTCTGCAAACTTGGTTATAAAGGCAGTTATCTGCAAAGTTGGGTATAAAGTCAGTTGTCTACAAAGTTGATTATAGAGGCAGTTGTCTGCAAAGTTTGTTATAAAGGCGATTGTCTGCAAAGTTTGTTATAAAGGCAGTTGTCTGCAAAGTTGGTTATAAAGGCAGTCGTCTGCAAAGTTTGTTATTAAGGTAGTTGTCTGCAAAGTTGGTTATAAAAGCAGTTGTCTGCAAAGTTGGTTATAAAGGCAGTTGTCTGCAAAGTTGGTTATAAAGGTAGTTGTCAGCAAAGTTGGCTATTAAGGCAGTTGTCTTCAAAATTGGTTATGAAGCCAGTTGTCTGCAAGTTGGTTATAAAAGTGATTGTCTACAAAGTTGCTTATAAAGGCAGTTGTCTGCAAAGTTTATTATAAAGGTGATTGTCTACAAAGTGTTATAACTGCAGTTGTCTGCAATGTTGGTTATAAAGCCAGTTGTCTGCAAAGTTGGTTATAAAAGCAGTTGTCTGCAAAGTTGGTTATAAAGGTGATTGTCTACAAAGTTGGTTATAAGGGTAGTTGTCTGCAAAGTTGGTTATTAAGGCAGTTGTCTGCAAAGTTGGTTATATAGGCAGTTGTCTGCAAGGTTGTTTATAAAAGCAGTTGTCTGCAAAGTTGGTTATAAAGGCAGTTGTCTGCAAAATTGGTTATAAAGGCAGTTGTCTGCAAAGTTGTTTATAAAGCCAGTTGTCTGCAACGTTGGTTATAAAGCCAGTTGTCTACAAAGTTGGTTATAACGGCAGTTGTCTGCAAAGTTTATTATAAAGACAGTTGTCTGCAAAGTTGGGTATAAAGGCAGTTGTCTGCAAAGTTGATTATAAAGGCAGTTGTCTACAAAGTTGGTTATCAAGGCAGTTGTCTGCAAAGTTTGTTATAATGGCAGTTGCCTGCAAAGTTGGTTATAACGGCAGTTGTCTGCAAAGTTGGTTATAATGGCAGTTGTCTGCAAAGTTGGTTATAAAGGCATTTGTCTGCAAAGTTGACTATAAAGTCAGTTGTCTGCAAAGTTGATTATAAAGGCAGTTGTCTGCAAAGTTTGTTATGAAGCCAGTTGTCTGCAAACTTGGTTAAAAAGGCAGTTGTCTACAAAGTTGGTTATACAGACAGTTGTCTGCAAAGTTTGTTATAAAGGCGATTGTCTGCAAAGTTTGTTATAAAGGCAGTTGTCTGCAAAGTTGGTTATAAAGGCAATTGTCTGCAAAGTTGGTTATAATGGTTATAATGGCAGTTGTCTACAAAGTTGGTTATTTAGGCAGTTGTCTGCAAAGTTAGTTATAAAGGCAGTCGTCTGCAAAGTTGGTTATTAAGGTAGTTGTCTGCAAAGTTGGTTATAAAAGCAGTTGTCTGCAAAGTTGGTTATAAAGGCAGTTGTCTGCAAAGCTGGTTATAAAGGCAGTTGTCTACAAAGTTGGTTATAAAGGCAGTTGTCTGCAAAGTTTGTTATAAAGGCGATTGTCTGCAAAGTTTGTTATAAAGGCAGTTGTCTGCAAAGTTGGTTATAAAGGCAATTGTCTACAAAGTTGGTTATAATGGTTATAATGGCAGTTGTCTACAAAGTTGGTTATTTAGGCAGTTGTCTGCAAAGTTGGTTATAAATGCAGTTGTCTGCAAAGTTGGTTATTAATGCAGTTGTCTGCCAAGTTGGTTATATAAAGGCAGTTGTCTGCAAAGTTGGTTATAAAGGCAGTCGTCTACAAAGTTGGTTATAAGGTCTGCAAAGTTGGTATAAAAGCAGTTGTCTGCAAAGTTGGTTATAAAGGTAGTTGTGAGCAAAGTTGGGTATTAAGGCAGTTGTCTTCAAAATTGGTTATAAAGCCAGTTGTCTGAAAAGTTGGTTATAAAGGTGATTGTCTACAAAGTTGGTTATAAGGGTAGTTGTCTGCAAAGTTAGTTATTAAGGCAGTTATCTGCAAAGTTAGTTACAACGGCAGTTGTCTGCAAAGTTGGTTATAAAGGCAGTGTCTGCAAAATTGGTTATAACGGCAGTTGTCTGCAAAGTTGGGTATAACGGCAGTTGTCTGCAAAGTTGTTTATAACGGCAGTTGTCTGCAAAGTTGTTTATAATGGCAGTTGTCTGCAAAGTTGGTTATAACGGCAGTTGTCTGCAAAGTTGGTTATAATGGCAGTTGTCTGCAAAGTTGGGTATAACGGCAGTTGTCTGCAAAGTTGGTTTTAATGGCAGTTGTCTGCAAAGTTGGTTATAATGGCAGTTGTTTGCAAAGTTGGTTATAATGGCAGTTGTCTGCAAAGTTGGTTATAACGACAGTTATCTGCAAAGTTGGTTATATGGCAGTTGTCTGCAAAGTTGGTTATAATGGCAGTTGTCTGCAAAGTTGGTTATAATGGCAGTTGTCTGCAAAGTTGGTTATAACGGCAGTTGTCTGCAAAGTTGGTTATAATGGCAGTTGTCTGCAAAGTTGGGTATAACGGCAGTTGTCTGCAAAGTTGGTTATAATGGCAGTTGTCTGCAAAGTTGGTTATAATGGCAGTTGTCTGCAAAGTTGGTTACAACGGCAGTTGTCTGCAAAGTTGGTTACAACGGCAGTTGTCTGCAAAGTTGGTTATAATGGCAGTTGTCTGCAAAGTTGGTTATAATGGCAGTTGTCTGTAAAGTTGGTTATAACGGCAGTTGTCTGCAAAGTTGGTTATAATGGCAGTTGTCTGCAAAGTTGGTTATAATGGCAGTTGTCTGCAAAGTTGGTTATAATGGCAGTTGTCTGCAAAGTTGGTTATGAAGGCAGTTGTCTGCAAAGTTGGTTATAAAGGCAGTTGTCTGCAAAGTTTATTGTAAAGGCAGTTGTCTGCAAAGTTTGTTGTAAAGGCAGTTGTCTGCACAGTTGATTATAAAGGCAGTTGTCTGCAAAGTTTGTTATGAAACCAGTTGTCTGCAAAGTTTATTATAAAGCCAGTTGTCTGCAAAGTTTATTATAAAGCCAGTTGTCTGCAAACTTGGGTATAAAGTCAGTTGTCTGCAAAGTTGATTATAAAGGCAGTTGTCTGCAAAGTATGTTATGAAGCCAGTTGTCTGCAAAGTTTGTTATAAAGGCGATTGTCTGCAAAGTTTGAATATAGGAGGCAGTTGTCTGCAAAGTTGGTTATAAAGGCAGTTGTCTGCAAAGTTTATTGTAAAGGCAGTTGTCAGCAAAGTTTATTGTAAAGGCAGTTGTCTGCAAAGTGGGTTATAAAGGCAGTTGTCTGCACAGTTGATTATAAAGGCAGTTGTCTGCAAAGTTGGTTACAACGGCAGTTGTCTGGAAAGTTGGTTATAACGGCAGTTGTCTGCAAAGTTGGTTATAATGGCAGTTGTCCGCAAAGTTGGTTATAATGGCAGTTGTCTGCAAACTTGGTTACAACGGCAGTTGTCTGCAAAGTTGGTTACAACGGCAGTTGTCTGGAAAGTTGGTTATAACGGCAGTTGTCTGCAAAGTTGGTTATAATGGCAGTTGTCCGCAAAGTTGGTTATAATGGCAGTTGTCTGCAAACTTGGTTACAACGGCAGTTGTCTGCAAAGTTGGTTATAATGGCAGTTGTCTGCAAAGTTGGTTGTAATGGCAGTTGCCTGCAAAGTTGGTTATAACGGCAGTTGTCTGCAAAGTTGGTTATAATGGCAGTTGTCTGCAAAGTTGGTTATGAAGGCAGTTGTTTGCAAAGTTGGTTATAAAGGCAGTTGTCTGCAAAGTTTATTGTAAAGGCAGTTGTCAGCAAAGTTTGTTGTAAAGGCAGTTGTCTGCAAAGTGGGTTATAAAGGCAGTTGTCTGCGCAGTTGATTATAAAGGCAGTTGTCTGCAAAGTTTGTTATGAAACCAGTTGTCTGCAAAGTTTATTATAAAGCCAGTTGTCTGCAAAGTTGGGTATAAAGGCAGTTGTTTGCAAAGTTTGTTATGAAGCCAGTTGTCTGCAAAGTTTATAATAAAGCCAGTTGTCTGCAAAGTTGGTTATAATGGCAGTCGTCTGCAAAGCTGGTTATAAAGGCAGTTGTCTGCAAAGTTTGTTATAAAGGCGATTGTCTGCAAAGTGGGTTATAAAGGCAGTTGTCTGCAAAGTTGGGTATAAAGTCAGTTGTCCGGAAAGTTGATTATAAAGGCAGTTGTCTGCAAAGTTTGTTATGAAGCCAGTTGTCTGCAAACTTGGTTAAAAAGGCAGTTGTCTACAAAGTTTGTTATAAAGGCAGTTGTCTGCAAAGTTTGTTATAAAGGCGATTGTCTGCAAAGTTTATTATAAAGGCAGTTGTCTGCAAAGTTGGTTATAAAGGCAATTGTCTGCAAAGTTGGTTATAATGGTTATAATGGCAGTTGTCTACAAAGTTGGTTATTTAGGCAGTTGTCTGCAAAGTTGGTTATAATGGCAGTCGTCTGCAAAGTTGGCTATAAAGGCGATTGTTTTACAAAGTTGGTTATTATGGTAGCTGTTTGCAAAGTTGGTTTCTACGGGCAGTTGTGCGCAAAGTTGGTTATAATGGCAGTTGTCTGCAAAGTTGGTTATAACGGCAGTTGTTCGCAAAGTTGGTTATAACGGCAGTTGTCTGCAAAGTTGGTTATAATGGCAGTTGTCTGCAAAGTTGGTTATAAAGGCAGTTGTCTGCAAAGTTTATTGTAAAGGCAGTTGTCAGCAAAGTTTGTTGTAAAGGCAGTTGTCTGCAAAGTGGGTTATAAAGGCAGTTGTCTGCACAGTTGATTATAAAGGCAGTTGTCTGCAAAGTTTGTTATGAAACCAGTTGTCTGCAAAGTTTATTATAAAGCCAGTTGTCTGCAAAGTTGATTATAAAGGCAGTTGTCTGCAAAGCTGGTTATAAAGGCAGTTGTCTGCAAAGTTTGTTATAAAGACGATTGTCTGCAAAGTGGGTTATAAAGGCAGTTGTCTGCAAAGTTGGGTATAAAGTCAGTTGTCCGCAAAGTTGATTATAAAGGCAGTTGTCTGCAAAGTTTGTTATGAAGCCAGTTGTCTGCAAACTTGGTTAAAAAGGCAGTTGTCTACAAAGTTTGTTATAAAGGCAGTTGTCTGCAAAGTTTGTTATAAAGGCGATTGTCTGCAAAGTTTATTATAAAGGCAGTTGTCTGCAAAGTTGGTTATAAAGGCAATTGTCTGCAAAGTTGGTTATAATGGTTATAATGGCAGTTGTCTGCAAAGTTGGTTATAATGGGCAGTTGTCTGCAAGTTGGTTATAAAGGCAGTTGTCTGCAAAGTTTATTGTAAGGCAGTTGTCAGCAAAGTTTGTTGTAAAGGCAGTTGTCTGCAAAGTGGGTTATAAAGGATGTTGTCTGCACAGTTGATTATAAAGGCAGTTGTCTGCAAAGTTTGTTATGAAACCAGTTGTCTGCAAAGTTTATTATAAAGCCAGTTGTCTGCAAAGTTGGGTATAAAGTCAGTTGTCTGCAAAGTTGATTATAAAGGCAGTTGTCTGCAAAGTTTGTTATGAAGCCAGTTGTCTGCAAAGTTTGTTATAAAGGCGATTGTCTGCAAAGTTGATTATAAAGTCAGTTGTCTGCAAAGCTGGTTATAAAGGCAGTTGTCTGCAAAGTTTGTTATAAAGGCGATTGTCTGCAAAGTGGCTTATAAAGGCAGTTGTCTGCAAAGTTTGTTATGAAGCCAGTTGTCTGCAAAGTTGGTTATAAAGGCAGTTGTCTGCAAAGTTGGGTATAAAGTCAGTTGTCTGCAAAGTTGATTATAAAGGCAGTTGTCTGTAAAGTTTGTTATGAAGCCAGTTGTCTGCAAAGTTGGGTATAAAGTCAGTTGTCTACAAAGTTGGTTATAAAGGCAGTTGTCTGCAAAGTTTGTTATAAAGGCGATTGTCTGCAAAGTTTGTTATAAAGGCAGTTGTCTGCAAAGTTGGTTATAAAGGCAGTCGTCTGCAAAGTTTGTTATTAAGGTAGTTGTCTGCAAAGTTGGTTATAAAAGCAGTTGTCTGCAAAGTTGGTTATAAAGGCAGTTGTCTGCAAAGTTGGTTATAAAGGTAGTTGTCAGCAAAGTTGGCTATTAAGGCAGTTGTCTTCAAAATTGGTTATGAAGCCAGTTGTCTGCAAAGTTGGTTATAAAGGTGATTGTCTACAAAGTTGCTTATAAAGGCAGTTGTCTGCAAAGTTTGTTATAAAGGTGATTGTCTACAAAGTTGTTATAACTGCAGTTGTCTGCAATGTTGGTTATAAAGCCAGTTGTCTGCAAAGTTGGTTATAAAAGCAGTTGTCTGCAAAGTTGGTTATAAAGGTGATTGTCTACAAAGTTGGTTATAAGGGTAGTTGTCTGCAAAGTTGGTCATTAAGGCAGTTGTCTGCAAAGTTGGTTATATAGGCAGTTGTCTGCAAGGTTGGTTATAAAACCAGTTGTCTGCAACGTTGGTTATAAAGCCAGTTGTCTACAAAGTTGGTTATAACGGCAGTTGTCTGCAAAGTTCATCATAAAGCCAGTTGTCTACAAAGTTGGTTATAACGGCAGTTGTCTGCAAAGTTTATTATAAAGACAGTTGTCTGCAAAGTTGGGTATAAAGGCAGTTGTCTGCAAAGTTTGTTATAATGGCAGTTGCCTGCAAAGTTGGTTATAACGGCAGTTGTCTGCAAAGTTGGTTATAATGGCAGTTGTCTGCAAAGTTGGTTATAAAGGCATTTGTCTGCAAAGTTGGCTATAAAGTCAGTTGTCTGCAAAGTTGATTATAAAGGCAGTTGTCTGCAAAGTTGGTTATGAAGCCAGTTGTCTGCAAACTTGGTTAAAAAGGCAGTTGTCTACAAAGTTGGTTATACAGACAGTTGTCTGCAAAGTTTGTTATAAAGGCGATTGTCTGCAAAGTTTGTTATAAAGGCAGTTGTCTGCAAAGTTGGTTATAAAGGCAATTGTCTCCAAAGTTGGTTATAAAGGCATTTGTCTGCAAAGTTGGGTATAAAGTCAGTTGTCTGCAAAGTTGATTATAAAGGCAGTTGTCTGCAAAGTTTGTTATGAAGCCAGTTGTCTGCAAAGTTTGTTATAAAGGCGATTGTCTGCAAAGTGGCTTATAAAGGCAGTTGTCTGCAAAGTTTGTTATGAAGCCAGTTGTCTGCAAAGTTGGTTATAAAGGCAGTTGTCTGCAAAGTTGGGTATAAAGTCAGTTGTCTGCAAAGTTGATTATAAAGGCAGTTGTCTGTAAAGTTTGTTATGAAGCCAGTTGTCTGCAAACTTGGTTATAAAGGCAGTTATCTGCAAAGTTGGGTATAAAGTCAGTTGTCTACAAAGTTGATTATAGAGGCAGTTGTCTGCAAAGTTTGTTATAAAGGCGATTGTCTGCAAAGTTTGTTATAAAGGCAGTTGTCTGCAAAGTTGGTTATAAAGGCAGTCGTCTGCAAAGTTTGTTATTAAGGTAGTTGTCTGCAAAGTTGGTTATAAAAGCAGTTGTCTGCAAAGTTGGTTATAAAGGCAGTTGTCTGCAAAGTTGGTTATAAAGGTAGTTGTCAGCAAAGTTGGCTATTAAGGCAGTTGTCTTCAAAATTGGTTATGAAGCCAGTTGTCTGCAAAGTTGGTTATAAAAGTGATTGTCTACAAAGTTGCTTATAAAGGCAGTTTTCTGCAAAGTTTATTATAAAGGTGATTGTCTACAAAGTTGTTATAACTGCAGTTGTCTGCAATGTTGGTTATAAAGCCAGTTGTCTGCAAAGTTGGTTATAAAAGCAGTTGTCTGCAAAGTTGGTTATAAAGGTGATTGTCTACAAAGTTGGTTATAAGGGTAGTTGTCTGCAAAGTTGGTTATTAAGGCAGTTGTCTGCAAAGTTGGTTATATAGGCAGTTGTCTGCAAGGTTGGTTATAAAAGCAGTTGTCTGCAAAGTTGGTTATAAAGGCAGTTGTCTGCAACGTTGGTTATAAAGCCAGTTGTCTACAAAGTTGGTTATAACGGCAGTTGTCTGCAAAGTTTATTATAAAGACAGTTGTCTGCAAAGTTGGGTATAAAGGCAGTTGTCTGCAAAGTTGATTATAAAGGCAGTTGTCTACAAAGTTGGTTATAAAGGCAGTTGTCTGCAAAGTTTGTTATAATGGCAGTTGCCTGCAAAGTTGGTTATAACGGCAGTTGTCTGCAAAGTTGGTTATAATGGCAGTTGTCTGCAAAGTTGGTTATAAAGGCATTTGTCTGCAAAGTTGGCTATAAAGTCAGTTGTCTGCAAAGTTGATTATAAAGGCAGTTGTCTGCAAAGTTTGTTATGAAGCCAGTTGTCTGCAAACTTGGTTAAAAAGGCAGTAGTCTACAAAGTTGGTTATACAGAAAGTTGTCTGCAAAGTTTGTTATAAAGGCGATTGTCTGCAAAGTTTGTTATAAAGGCAGTTGTCTGCAAAGTTGGGTATAAAGGCATGTCTCCAAAGTTGGGTATAAAAGCATTTGTCTGCAAAGTTGGGTATAAAGGCAGTTGTCTGCAAAATTGGTTATAAAGGCAGTGTCTGCAAAGTTGTTTATAAAGCCAGTTGTCTGCAACGTTGGTTATAAAGCCAGTTGTCTACAAAGTTGGTTATAACGGCAGTTGTCTGCACAGTTGATTATAAAGGCAGTTGTCTGCAAAGTTTGTTATGAAACCAGTTGTCTGCAAAGTTTATTATAAAGCCAGTTGTCTGCAAAGTTGGGTATAAAGGCAGTTGTTTGCAAAGTTGATTATAGAGGCAGTTGTCTGCAAAGTTTGTTATAAAGGCGATTGTCTGCAAAGTTTGTTATAAAGGCAGTTGTCTGCAAAGTTGGTTATAAAGGCAGTCGTCTGCAAAGTTTGTTATTAAGTTAGTTGTCTGCAAAGTTGGTTATAAAAGCAGTTGTCTGCAAAGTTGGTTATAAAGGCAGTTGTCTGCAAAGTTGGTTATAAAGGTAGTTGTCAGCAAAGTTGGCTATTAAGGCAGTTGTCTTCAAAATTGGTTATGAAGCCAGTTGTCTGCAAAGTTGGTTATAAAAGTGATTGTCTACAAAGTTGCTTATAAAGGCAGTTGTCTGCAAAGTTTATTATAAAGGTGATTGTCTACAAAGTTGTTATAACTGCAGTTGTCTGCAATGTTGGTTATAAAGCCAGTTGTCTGCAAAGTTGGTTATAAAAGCAGTTGTCTGCAAAGTTGGTTATAAAGGTGATTGTCTACAAAGTTGGTTATAAGGGTAGTTGTCTGCAAAGTTGGTTATTAAGGCAGTTGTCTGCAAAGTTGGTTATATAGGCAGTTGTCTGCAAGGTTGGTTATAAAAGCAGTTGTCTGCAAAGTTGGTTATAAAGGCAGTTGTCTGCAAAATTGGTTATAAAGGCAGTTGTCTGCAAAGTTGTTTATAAAGCCAGTTGTCTGCAACGTTGGTTATAAAGCCAGTTGTCTACAAAGTTGGTTATAACGGCAGTTGTCTGCACAGTTGATTATAAAGGCAGTTGTCTGCAAAGTTTGTTATGAAACCAGTTGTCTGCAAAGTTTATTATAAAGCCAGTTGTCTGCAAAGTTGGGTATAAAGGCAGTTGTTTGCAAAGTTGATTATAGAGGCAGTTGTCTGCAAAGTTTGTTATAAAGGCGATTGTCTGCAAAGTTTGTTATAAGGGTAGTTGTCTGCAAAGTGGTATAAGGCAGTGTCTGCAAAGTTGGTTACAACGGCAGTTGTGTGCAAAGTTGGTTATAATGGCAGTTGTCTGCAAAGTTGGTTATAACGGCAGTGTCTGCAAAGTTGGTTATAATGGCAGTTGTCTGCAAAGTTGGTTATGAAGGCAGTTGTCTGCAAAGTTGGTTATAAAGGCAGTTGTCTGCAAAGTTTATTGTAAAGGCAGTTGTCTGCAAAGTGGGTTATGAAACCAATTGTCTGCAAAGTTTATTATAAAGCCAGTTGTCTGCAAAGTTGGGTATAAAGTCAGTTGTCTGCAAAGTTGATTATAAAGGCAGTTGTCTGCAAAGTTTGTTATGAAGCCAGTTGTCTGCAAAGTTTGTTATAAAGGCGATTGTCTGCAAAGTTGATTGTAAAGGCAGTTGTCTGCAAAGCTGGTTATAAAGGCAGTTGTCTGCAAAGTTTGTTATAAAGGCGATTGTCTGCAAAGTGGGTTATAAAGCCAGTTGTCTGCAAAGTTTGTTATGAAGCCAGTTGTCTGCAAAGTTGGTTATAAAGGCAGTTGTCTGCAAATTTGGGTATAAAGTCAGTTGTCTGCAAATTTGATTATAAAGGCAGTTGTCTGTAAAGGTTGTTATGAAGCCAGTTGTCTGCAAACTTGGTTAAAAAGGCAGTTGTCTACAAAGTTGGTTATAAAGGCAGTTGTCTGCAAAGTTTGTTATAAAGGCGATTGTCTGCAAAGTTTGTTATGAAGGCAGTTGTCTGCAACGTTGGTTATAAAGGCAGTCGTCTGCAAAGTTTGTTATGAAGCCAGTTGTCTGCAAAGTTGGTTATAAAGGCAGTTGTCTGCAAATTTGGGTATAAAGCCAGTTGTCTACAAAGTTGGTTATAACGGCAGTTGTCTGCAAAGTTGGTTATAAAGGCAGATGTCTGCAAAGTTGGTTATAAAGGCAGTTGTCTGCAAAGTTGGTTACAACGGCAAGTTGTCTGCAAAGTTGGTTATAATGGCAGTTGTCTGCAAAGTTGGGTATAACAGCAGTTGTCTGCAAATTTGGTTATAATGGCAGTTGTCTGCAAAGTTGGTTATAATGGCAGTTGTCTGCAAAGTTGGTTATAACGGCAGTTGTCTGCAAAGTTGGTTATAATGGCAGCTGTCTGCAAAGTTGGTTATGAAGGCAGTTGTCTGCAAAGTTGTTTATAAAGGCAGTTGTCGGCAAAGTTTATTGTAAAGGCAGTTGTCTTCAAAGTTGGTTATTAAGGTAGTTGTCTGCAAAGTTGGTTATAAAAGCAGTTGTCTGCAAAGTTGGTTATAAAGGCAGTTGTCTGCAATGTTGGTTATAAAGATAGTTGTCAGCAAAGTTGGGTATTAAGGCAGTTGTCTTCAAAATTGGTTATAAAGCCAGTTGTCTGAAAAGTTGATTATAAAGGTGATTGTATACAAAGTTGGTTATAAGGGTAGTTGTCTGCAAAGTTGGTTATTAAGGCAGTTGTCTGCAAAGTTGGTTATTAAGACAGTTGTCTGCAAAGTTGGTTATAAAAGCAGTTGTCTGCAAAGTTGGTTATAACGGCAGTTGTCTGCAAAGTTGGTTATAATGGCAGTTGTCTGCAAAGTTGGATATGAAGGCAGTTGTCTCCAAAGTTGGTTATAAAGGCAGTTGTCTGCAAAGTTTATTGTAAAGGCAGTTGTCTTCAAAGTTGGTTATTAATGTAGTTGTCTGCAAAGTTGGTTATAAAAGCAGTTGTCTGCAAAGTTGGTTATAAAGGCAGTTGTCTGCAATGTTGGTTATAAAGATAGTTGTCAGCAAAGTTGGATATTAAGGCAGTTGTCTTCAAAATTGGTTATAAAGCCAGTTGTCTGAAAAGTTGGTTATAAAGGTGATTGTCTACAAAGTTGGTTATAAGGGTCGTTGTCTGCAAAGTTGGTTATTAAGGCAGTTGTCTGCAAAGTTGGTTATGAAGACAGTTGTCTGCAAAGTTGGTTATAAAAGCAGTTGTCTGCAAAGTTGGTTATAACGGCAGTTGTCTGCAAAGTTGGTTATAATGGCAGTTGTCTGCAAAGTTGGATATGAAGGCAGTTGTCTGCAAAGTTGGTTATAAAGGCAGTTGTCTGCAAAGTTTATTGTAAAGGCAGATGTCAGCAAAGTTTGTTGTAAAGGCCGTTTTCTGCAAAGTGGGTTATAAAGGCAATTGTCTGCACAGTTGATTATAAAGGCAGTTGTCTGCAAAGTTTGTTATGAAACCAGTTGTCTGCAAAGTTTATTATAAAGCCAGTTGTCTGCAAAGTTGGGTATAAAGGCAGTTGTTTGCAAAGTTTGTTATGAAGCCAGTTGTCTGCAAAGTTTATTATAAAGCCAGTTGTCTGCAAAGTTGGGTATAAAGGCAGTTGTCTGCAAAGTCGATTATAAAGGCAGTTGTCTGCAAAGCTGGTTATAAAGGCAGTTGTCTGCAAAGTTTGTTATAAAGGCGATTGTCTGCAAAGTGGGTTATAAAGGCAGTTATCTGCAAAGTTTGTTATGAAGCCAGTTGTCTGCAAAGTTGGTTATAAAGGCAGTTGTCTGCAAAGTTGGGTATAAAGTCAGTTGTCTGCAAAGTTGATTATAAAGGCAGTTGTCTGCAAAGTTTGTTATGAAGCCAGTTGTCTGCAAACTTGGTTAAAAAGGCAGTTGTCTACAAAGTTGGTTATAAAGGCAGTTGTCTGCAAAGTTTGTTATAAAGGCGATTGTCTGCAAAGTTTGTCATAAAGGCAGTTGTCGGCAAAGTTGGTTATAAAGGCAATTGTCTGCAAAGTTGGTTATAATGGTTATAATGGCAGTTGTCTACATAGTTGGTTATTTAGGCAATTGTCTGCAAAGTTGGTTATGAAGGCTGTCGTCTGCAAAGTTGGTTATTAAGGTAGTTGTCTGCAAAGTTGGTTATAAAGGCAGTTGTCTGCAAAGTTGGTTATAAAGGCAGTTGTCCGCAATGTTGGTTGTAAAGGTAGTTGTGAGCAAAGTTTGTTATGAAGCCAGTTGTCTGCAAAGTTTATTATAAAGACAGTTGTCTGAAAAGTTGGGTATAAAGGCAGTTGTCTGCAAAGTTGATTATAAAGGCAGTTGTCTACAAAGTGGGTTATAAAGGCAGTTGTCTGCAAAGTATTGGGTATGAAGCCAGTTGTCTGCAAAGTTGGTTATAAAGGCATTTGCCTGCAAAGTTGGGTATAAAGTCAGTTGTCTGCAAAGTTGATTATAAAGGCAGTTGTCTGCAAAGTTTGTTATGAAGCCAGTTGTCTGCAAACTTGGTTATAATGGCAGTTGTCTGCAAAGTTGGTTATAAGGCAGTTGTCTGCAAAGTTGGTTACAACGGCAGTTGTCTGCAAAGTTGGTTATAATGGCAGTTGTCTGCAAAGTTGGTTATAATGGCAGTTGTCTGCAAAGTTGGTTATAACGGCAGTTGTCTGCAAAGTTGGTTATAATGGCAGTTGTCTGCAAAGTTGGTTTATAATGGCAGTTGTCTGCAAAGTTGGTTATAATGGCAGTTTGTTTGCAAAGTTGGTTATAACGGCAGTTGTCTGCAAAGTTGGTTATAATGGCAGCTGTCTACAAAGTTGGTTATGAAGGCAGTTGTCTGCAAAATTGGTTATAAAGGCAGTTGTCTGCAAAGTTGGTTATAAAGCCAGTTGTCTGCAAAGTTGTTTATAAAGGCAGATGTCTGCAAAGTTTATTGTAAAGGCAGTTGTCTTCAAAGTTGGTTATTAAGGTAGTTGTCTGCAAAGTTGGTTATAAAAGCAGTTGTCTGCAAAGTTGGTTATAAAGGCAGTTGTCTGCAATGTTGGTTATAAAGATAGTCGTCAGCAAAGTTGGGTATTAAGGCAGTTGTCTTCAAAATTGGTTATAAAGCCAGTTGTCTGAAAAGTTGGTTATAAAGGTGATTGTCTACAAAGTTGGTTATAAGGGTAGTTGTCTGCAAAGTTGGTTATTAAGGCAGTTGTCTGCAAAGTTGGTTATGAAGACAGTTGTCTGCAAAGTTGGTTATAAAAGCAGTTGTCTGCAAAGTTGGTTATAACGGCAGTTGTCTGCAAAGTTGGTTATAATGGCAGTTGTCTGCAAAGTTGGATATGAAGGCAGTTGTCTGCAAAGTTGGTTATAAAGGCAGTTGTCTGCAAAGTTTATTGTAAAGGCAGTTGTCATCAAAGTTTGTTGTAAAGGCCGTTGTCTGCAAAGTGGGTTATAAAGGCAGTTGTCTGCACAGTTGATTATAAAGGCAGTTGTCTGCAAAGTTTGTTATGAAACCAGTTGTCTGCAAAGTTTATTATAAAGCCAGTTGTCTGCAAAGTTGGGTATAAAGGCAGTTGTTTGCAAAGTTTGTTATGAAGCCAGTTGTCTGCAAAGTTTATTATAAAGCCAGTTGTCTGCAAAGTTGGGTATAAAGGCAGTTGTCTGCAAAGTCGATTATAAAGGCAGTTGTCTGCAAAGCTGGTTAGAAAGGCAGTTGTCTGCAAAGTTTGTTATAAAGGCGATTGTCTGCAAAGTGGGTTATAAAGGCAGTTGTCTGCAAAGTTTGTTATGAAGCCAGTTGTCTGCAAAGTTGGTTATAAAGGCAGTTGTCTGCAAAGTTGGGTATAAAGTCAGTTGTCTGCAAAGTTGATTATAAAGGCAGTTGTCTGCAAAGTTTGTTATGAAGCCAGTTGTCTGCAAACTTGGTTAAAAAGGCAGTTGTCTACAAAGTTGGTTATAAAGGCAGTTGTCTGCAAAGTTTGTTATAAAGGCGATTGTCTGCAAAGTTTGTCATAAAGGCAGTTGTCGGCAAAGTTGGTTATAAAGGCAATTGTCTGCAAAGTTGGTTATAATGGTTATAATGGCAGTTGTCTACAAAGTTGGTTATTTAGGCAGTTGTCTGCAAAGTTGGTTATAAAGGCAGTCGTCTGCAAAGTTGGTTATTAAGGTAGTTGTCTTCAAAGTTGGTTATAAAAGTAGTTGTCTGCAAAGTTGGTTATAAAGGCAGTTGTCCGCAATGTTGGTTGTAAAGGTAGTTGTGAGCAAAGTTGGGTATTAAGGCAGTTGTCTTCAAAATTGGTTATAAAGCCAGTTTTCTGAAAAGTGGGTTATAAAGCCGTTTGTCTCCAAAGTTGGTTATAAGGCTAGTGGTTTGCAAAGTTGGTTTTAAAGCCAGTGTCTGCAAACTTGGTTCTAACGGCAGTTGTCTGCAAAGTTGGGTATAACGGCAGTTGTCTGCAAAGTTGTTTATAATGGCAGTTGTCTGCAAAGTTGGTTATAACGGCAGTTGTCTGCAAAGTTGGTTATAATGGCAGTTGTCAGCAAAGTTGGGTATAACGGCAGTTGTCTGCAAAGTTGGTTATAATGGCAGTTGTCTGCAAAGTTGGGTATAACGGCAGTTGTCTGCAAATTTGGTTATAATGGCAGTTGTCTGCAAAGTTGGTTATAATGGCAGTTGTCTGCAAAGTTGGTTATAATGGCAGTTGTCTGCAAAGTTGGTTATAATGGCAGTTGTCTGCAAAGTTGGTTACAACGGCAGTTGTCTGCAAAGTTGGTTACAACGGCAGTTGTCTGCAAAGTTGGTTATAATGGCAGTTGTCTGCAAAGTTGGTTATAATGGCAGTTGTCTGCAAAGTTGGTTATAACGGCAGTTGTCTGCAAAGTTGGTTATAATGGCAGTTGTCTGAAAAGTTGGTTATAAAGGTGATTGTCTGCAAAGTTGGTTATAAGGGTAGTTGTCTGCAAAGTTGGGTATAAAGGCAGTTGTCTGCAAAGTTGACTATAAAGGCAATTGTCTGCAAAGCTGGTTATAAAGGCAGTTGTCTGCAAAGTTTGTTATAAAGGCGATTGTCTGCAAAGTGGGTTATAAAGGCAGTTGTCTGCAAAGTTTGTTATGAAGCCAGTTGTCTGTAAAGTTGGTTATAAAGGCAGTTGTCTGCAAAGTTAGTTATGAAGACAGTTGTCTGCAAAGTTGGTTATAAAAGCAGTTGTCTGCAAAGTTGGTTTTAATGGCAGTTGTCTGCAAAGTTGGTTATAATGGCAGTTGTCTGCAAAGTTGGTTATAACGGCAGTTGTCTGCAAAGTTGGTTATGATGGCAGTTGTCTGCAAAGTTGGTTATAACGGCAGTTGTCTGCAAAGTTGGTTATAATGGCAGTTGTCTGCAAAGTTGGATATGAAGGCAGTTGTCTGCAAAGTTGGTTATAAAGGCAGTTGTCTGCAAAGTTTATTGTAAAGGCAGTTGTCAGCAAAGTTTGTTGTAAAGGCCGTTGTCTGCAAAGTGGGTTATAAAGGCAGTTGTCTGCACAGTTGATTATAAAGGCAGTTGTCTGCAAAGTTTGTTATGAAACCAGTTGTCTGCAAAGTTTATTATAAAGCCAGTTGTCTGCAAAGTTGGGTATAAAGGCAGTTGTTTGCAAAGTTTGTTATGAAGCCGGTTGTCTGCAAAGTTTATTATAAAGCCAGTTGTCTGCAAAGTTGGGTATAAAGGCAGTTGTCTGCAAAGTTGATTATAAAGGCAGTTGTCTGCAAAGCTGGTTATAAAGGCAGTTGTCTGCAAAGTTTGTTATAAAGGCGATTGTCTGCAAAGTGGGTTATAAAGGCAGTTGTCTGCAAAGTTTGTTATGAAGCCAGTTGTCTGCAAAGTTGGTTATAAAGGCAGTTGTCTGCAAAGTTGGGTATAAAGTCAGTTGTCTGCAAAGTTGATTATAAAGGCAGTTGTCTGCAAAGTTTGTTATGAAGCCAGTTGTCTGCAAACTTGGTTAAAAAGGCAGTTGTCTACAAAGTTGGTTATAAAGGCAGTTGTCTGCAAAGTTTGTTATAAAGGCGATTGTCTGCAAAGTTTGTCATAAATGCAGTTGTCGGCAAAGTTGGTTATAAAGGCAATTGTCTGCAAAGTTGGTTATAATGGTTATAATGGCAGTTGTCTACAAAGTTGGTTATTTAGGCAGTTGTCTGCAAAGTTGGTTATAAAGGCAGTCGTCTGCAAAGTTGGTTATTAAGGTAGTTGTCTGCAAAGTTGGTTATAAAAGTAGTTGTCTGCAAAGTTGGTTATAAAGGCAGTTGTCCGCAATGTTGGTTGTAAAGGTAGTTGTGAGCAAAGTTGGGTATTAAGGCAGTTGTCTTCAAAATTGGTTATAAAGCCAGTTGTCTGAAAAGTTGGTTATAAAGGTGATTGTCTACAAAGTTGGTTATAATGGCAGTTGTCAGCAAAGTTAGTTATAACGGCAGTTGTCTGCTAAGTTGGTTACAACGGCAGTTGTCTGCAAAGTTGGTTATAAAGGCAATGTTTGCAAAATTGGTTATAACGGCAGTTGTTTGCAAAATTGGGTATAAAGGCAGTTGTTTGCAAAGTTGTTTATAATGGCAGTTGTTTGCAAAGTTGGGTATAACGGCAGTTGTTTGCAAAATTGGTTATAATGGCAGTTGTTTGCAAAATTGGTTATAAAGGCAGTTGTCAGCAAAGTTGGTTATAAAGGCAGTTGTCTGCAAAGTTGGTTATAATGGCAGTTGTCTGCAAAGTTGGTTATAACGGCAGTTGTCTGCAAAGTTGGTTATAACGGCAGTTGTCTGCAAAGTTGGTTATAAAGGCATTTGTCTGCAAAGTTGGCTATAAAGTCAGTTGTCTGCAAAGTTGATTATAAAGGCAGTTGTCTGCAAAGTTGGTTATAAATGCAGTTGTCTGCAAAGTTGGTTATAAAGGTAGTTGTCAGCAAAGTTGGCTATTAAGGCAGTTGTCTTCAAAATTGGTTATGAAGCCAGTTGTCTGCAAAGTTGGTTATAAAAGTGATTGTCTACAAAGTTGCTTATAAAGGCAGTTGTCTGCAAAGTTTATTATAAAGGTGATTGTCTACAAAGTTGTTATAACTGCAGTTGTCTGCAATGTTGGTTATAAAGCCAGTTGTCTGCAAAGTTGGTTATAAAAGCAGTTGTCTGCAAAGTTGGTTATAAAGGTGATTGTCTACAAAGTTGGTTATAAGGGTAGTTGTCTGCAAAGTTGGTTATTAAGGCAGTTGTCTGCAAAGTTGGTTATATAGGCAGTTGTCTGCAAGGTTGTTTATAAAAGCAGTTGTCTGCAAAGTTGGTTATAAAGGCAGTTGTCTGCAAAATTGGTTATAAAGGCAGTTGTCTGCAAAGTTGTTTATAAAGCCAGTTGTCTGCAACGTTGGTTATAAAGCCAGTTGTCTACAAAGTTGGTTATAACGGCAGTTGTCTGCAAAGTTTATTATAAAGACAGATGTCTGCAAAGTTGATTATAAAGGCAGTGTCTGCAAAGTTGGGTTACAACGGCAGTTGTCTGCAAAGTTGGTTATTTAGGCAATTGTCTGCAAAGTTGGATATAAAGGCAGTCGTCTGCAAAGTTGGTTATTAAGGTAGTTGTCTGCAAAGTTGGTTATAAAAGTAGTTGTCTGCAAAGTTGGTTATAAAGGCAGTTGTCCGCAATGTTGGTTGTAAAGGTAGTTGTGAGCAAAGTTGGGTATTAAGGCAGTTGTCTTCAAAATTGGTTATAAAGCCAGTTGTCTGAAAAGTTGGTTATAAAGGTGATTGTCTACAAAGTTGGTTATAAGGGTAGTTGTCTGCAACGTTGGTTATTAAGGCAGTTGTCTGCAAAGTTGGTTACAACGGCAGTTGTCTGCAAAGTTGGGTATAACGGCAGTTGTCTGCAAAGTTGGTTATAATGGCAGTTGTCAGCAAAGTTGGTTATAACGGCAGTTGTCTGCAAAGTTGGTTATAATGGCAGTTGTCTGCAAAGTTGGTTATAATGGCAGTTGTCTGCAAAGTTGGTTACAACGGCAGTTGTCTGCAAAGTTGGTTACAACGGCAGTTGTCTGCAAAGTTGGTTATAATGGCAGTTGTCTGCAAAGTTGGTTATAATGGCAGTTGTCTGCAAAGTTGGTTATAACGGCAGTTGTCTGCAAAGTTGGTTATAATGGCAGTTGTCTGAAAAGTTGGTTATAAAGGTGATTGTCTACAAAGTTGGTTATAAGGGTAGTTGTCTGCAAAGTTGGTTATTAAGGCAGTTGTCTGCAAAGTTGGTTACAACGGCAGTTGTTGTGCAAAGTTGGTTATAATGGCAGTTGTCGGCATG
>NW_003130236.1:0-27148 GCF_000003605.2 Saccoglossus kowalevskii
CATGGATTGCATTGGTTCAAACAAATCCATGGTTATCACATGTCAACATACAAGTTTACATACATGCAAACCATGCTTCTACATGTGCACTGTTGGTGTACATTCACCTGATTGGGTTGCCACAAATCCATGTGTATCACATGTCAACATACATGTTAACATCAATGCAAGCCAAGGTTCTACATGTACACTGTTGGTGTGCATATATTGCATTGATGCAAACAAATCCATGTGCACCACATGTCAACATACATGTTCACCTCAATGCAAGCCAGGCTTCTACATCTACACTGTTAGCGTGCATGGCTTGCATTGGTGTAAACAAATCCATGTGTATCACATGTCAACATACATGTTTACATCCATGCAAGCCAGGCTTCTACATGTACACTGTTGGTGTACATTTAACTGTTTGGCTTGCCATTGTGCAAACAAAAGCATGTGTGTCACATGTCAACATACATGTTTACATCCATGCAATCCAGGCTTCTACATGTACACTGTTGGTGTGCATAGATTGCATTGGTGCAAACAAATCCATGTGCATCACATGTCAACATACATGTTCATCTCAATGCACGCCAGGCATCTACATCCACACTGTTAGCGAGCATGGCTTGCATTGGTGTAAACAAATCCATGTGTATCACATGTCAACATACATGTTTACATATATGCAAGCCAGGCTTCTACATATACACTGTTGGTGTACATTCAGCTATTTGGCTTGCCATTGTGCAAACAAAAGCATGTGTATCACATGTCAACATACATGTTTACATCCATGCAAGTCAAGCTTCAACATGTACACTGTTGGTGTGCATAGATTGCAATTGTTCAAACAAATCCATGTGCATCACATGTCAACATATATGTTTACATCCATGCAAGCCAAGATTCAAACATGTACACTGTTGGTGTGCATAGATTGCGTTGGTGCAAACAAATGCTTGTGTATCACATGGCAACATACATGTTCATCTCAATGCACGCCAGGCTTCTACATCTACACTGTTAGCGTGCATGGCTTGCATTGGTGTAAACAAATTCATATATATCACATGTCAACATGCATTTTCTCCTCAATGCCAGCCAGGCTTCTACAAGTACACTGTTGGTGTGCATGCCCAGCATTGGTGTAAACAACTCTTCGTGCATGGTTATATCTCATGTCAACATACATGTTTACACCAATGCAAGCCAAGCTGCTACATGTGCACTGTTGGTGTACATTCACCTGTTTGGCTTGTCATTGTGCAAACAAAAGCATGTGTATCACATGTCAACATACATGTTTACATCCGTGCAAGCCAAGCTTCAACATGTACACTGTTGGTGTGCATAGATTGCATTGGTGCAAACAAATCCATGTGCATCACATGTCAACATACATGTTCATCTCAATGCACGCCAGGCATCTACATCTACACTGTTAGCGAGCATGGCTTGCATTGGTGTAAACAAATCCATGTGTTTCACATGTCAACATACATGTTTACATCCATGCAAGCCAAGCTTCTACATGTACACTGTTCGTGTGCATGGCTTGCAATGGTGTAAACAAATCCATGTATATCACATGTCAACATACATGTTTACATCCATGCAAGCCATGCTTCTACATGTGCACTGTTGGTGTACATTCACCTGATTGGCTTGCCACAAATCCATGTGTATCACATGTCAACATACATGTTCACCTCAATGCAAGCCAGGGTTCTACAATCTACACTGTTAGCGTGCATGTCTTGCATTGGTGTAAACAAATCCATGTGTATCACATGTCAACATGCATGTTTACATCCATGCAAGCCAAGCTTCTACATGTACACTGTTGGTGTGCATAGATTTTATTGGTTCAAACAAATCAATGTGTATCACATGTCAACATACATGTTTACATCCATGCAATCCAAGCTTCTACATGTACACTGTTGGTGTGCATAGATTGCATTGGTGCAAACAAATCCATGTGCATCACATGTCAACATATATGTTTACATCCATGCAAGCCAAGATTCAACATGTACACTGTTGGTGTGCATAGATTGCGTTGGTGCAAACAAATGTTTGTGTATCACATGGCAACATACATGTTCATCTCAATGCACGCCAGGCTTCTACATCTACACTGTTAGCGTGCATGGCTTGCATTGGTGTAAACAAATTCATATATATCACATGTCAACATGCATTTTCTCCTCAATGCCAGCCAGGCTTCTACAAGTACACTGTTGGTGTGCATGCCCAGCATTGGTGTAAACAACTCTTCGTGCATGGTTATATCTCATGTCAACATACATGTTTACACCAATGCAAGCCAAGCTGCTACATGTGCACTGTTGGTGTACATTCACCTGTTTGGCTTGTCATTGTGCAAACAAAAGCATGTGTATCACATGTCAACATACATGTTTACATCCGTGCAAGCCAAGCTTCAACATGAACACTGTTGGTGTGCATAGATTGCATTGGTGCAAAACAAATCCATGTGCATCACATGTCAACATACAAAGTTCATCTCAATGCACGCCAGGCATCTACATCTACACTGTTAGCGAGCATGGCTTGCATTGGTGTAAACAAATCCATGTGTTTCACATGTCAACATACATGTTTACATCCATGCAAGCCCAAGCTTCTACATGTACACTGTTAGTGTGCATGGATTGCATTGATTGAAACAAATCCATATGTATCACATGTCAACATACATGTTTACATCCATGTAAGCCAGGTATCTACATGTACACTGTTGGTGTACATTCAACTGTTTGGCTTGCCAGTGTGCAAACAAAAGTATGTGTATCACATGTCAACATACATCTTTACATCCATGCAATCCAGGCTTCTACATGTACACTGTTGGTGGTTTTCATTGGTGTACACAAATCCATGTGTATCACAAGTCAACATACATGTTTACTTCCATGCAAGCCAAGCTTCTACATGTACTCTGTTGGTGTGCATATATTGCATTGATGCAAACAGATCCATTTGCATCACATGTCAAGATACATGTTCACATCAATGCAAGCCAGGCTTCTACATCTACACTGTTAGCGTGCATGGCTTACATTGGTGTAAACAATTCCATGTGTTTCACATGTCAACATACAAGTTTATATCCATGCAAGCCAAGCTTCAATATGTACACTGTTGGTGTGCATGGCTTGCATTTGTGTAATCAAATCCATATGTATCACATGTCAACATACATGTTTACATCCATGCATACCATGCTTCTACATGTGCACTGTTGGTGTACATTCACCTGTTTGGCTTTCCAGTGTGCAAACAAATCCATTTATATCACATGTCAACATACATGTTAAAATCAATGCAA
Source organism: Saccoglossus kowalevskii (assembly GCF_000003605.2). Classification (NCBI taxonomy): domain Eukaryota; kingdom Metazoa; phylum Hemichordata; class Enteropneusta; family Harrimaniidae; genus Saccoglossus; species Saccoglossus kowalevskii. The sequence goes on from NW_003130236.1 coordinate 3,347, forward strand.
GTCAAGCTTCTACATTTACACTGTTGGTGTACATTCACTTGTTTGGCTTGCCATTGTGCAAACAAAAGCATTTCTATCACATGTCAACATACATGTTTACGTCCATGCAAGCCAGGCTTCTACATGTACACTGTTGGTGCATGGTTTTCATTGGTGTAAACAAATTCATGTGTTCACATGTCAACATACATGTTTACATCCATGCAAGCCAAACTTCTACGTGTACTCTGTCGGTGTGCATGATATGCATTGGTGTAAACCAATCCATGTGTATTACATGTCAACATACATGTTAACATCCATGCAAGCCAAGCTTCTACATGTGCACTGTTGGTGTGCATGGTTTTTATTGGTGTACACAAATCCATGTGTATCACATGTCAACATACATGTTTACATCCATGCAAGCCAAGCTTGTACATGTACTCTGTTGATGTGCATAGATTGCATTGGTGCTAACAAATCCATGTGTATCACATGTCAATATACATGTTCATTTCAATGCAAGCCACGCTTCTACATCTACACTGTTAGCGTACATGGCTTGCATTGGTGTAAGCACATCTAAGTGTATCACATGTCAACATACATGTTCACATCAATACAAGCCAGGCTTCTACATGTACACTGTTGGTTTGCATGATTTGCTTTGGTGTAAACAAATCCATGTGCATCACATGTCAACATACATGTTCATCTCAATGCACGCCAGGCATCTACATCTACACTGTTGGTGTGCATGGTTTTTATTGGTGTACACAAATCCATGTGTATCACATGTCAACATACATGTTTACATCCATGCAAGCCAAGCTTCTACATGTACCCTGTTTGGTGTGCATGGATTGCATTGGTTCAAACAAATCCATATGTATCACATGTCAACATACATATTCAACTCATGCAAGCCATGCTTCTACATGTGCACTGTTGGTGTACATTCACCTGATTGTTTTGCCACAAATCCATGTGTATCACATGCCAACATACATGTTCACATCAATGCAAGCCATGCTTCTACATCTACCCTGTTGGTGTGCATGGATTGCATTGGTTCAAACAAATCCATGTGTATCACATGTCAACATACATGTTTACATCCATGCAAGCCATGCTTCTACATGTACACTGTTCGTGTACATGGCTTGCATTGGTATAAACAAATCCATGGTTATCACATGTCAACATACATGTTTACATCCATGCAAACCATCCTTCTACATGTGCACTGTTGGTGTACATTCACCTGATTGGCTTGCCACAAATCCATGTGTATCACATGTCAACATACATGTTAACATCAATGCAAGCCAAGGTTCTACATGTACCCTGTTGGTGTGCATGAATTGCATTGGTTCAAACAAATCCATGTGTATCACATGTCAACATACATGTTTACATCCATGCAAGCCATGCTTCTACATGTACACTGTTCGTGTGCATGGCTTGCATTGGTGGAAACAAATCCATGGTTATCACATGTCAACATACATGTTTACATCCATGCAAACAATGCTTCTACATGTGCACTGTTGGTGTACATTCACCTGATTGGCTTGCCACAAATCCATGTGTATCACATGTCAACATACATGTTAACATCAATGCAAGCCAAGGTTCTCCATGTACACTGTTGGTGTGCATATATTGCATTGATGCAAACAAATCCATGTGCACCACATGTCAACATACATGTACACCTCAATGCAAGCCAGGCTTCTACATCTACACTGTTAGCGTGCATGGCTTGCATTGGTGTAAACAAATCCTTGTGTATCACATGTCAACATACATGTTTACATCCATGCAAGCCAGGCTTCTACATGTACACTGTTGGTGTACATTCAACTGTTTGGCTTGCCATTGTGCCAACAAAAGCATGTGTATCACATGTCAACATACATGTTAACATCAATGCAAGCCAAGGTTCTACATGTACACTGTTGGTGTGCATAGATTGCATTGGTGCAAACAAATCCATGTGCATCACATGTCAACATACATGTTCATCTCAATGCACGCCAGGCATCTACATCTACACTGTTAGCGTGCATGGCTTGCATTGATGCAAACAAATCCATGTGCACCACATGTCAACATACATGTACACCTCAATGCAAGCCAGGCTTCTACATCTACACTGTTAGCGTGCATGGCTTGCATTGGTGTAAACAAATCCTTGTGTATCACATGTCAACATACATGTTTACATCCATGCAAGCCAGGCTTCTACATGTACACTGTTGGTTTGCATGATTTGCTTTGGTGTAAACAAATCAATGTGTATAACATGTCAAACTACATGTCTACACCCATATAAGCCAAGCTTCTACATGTACACTGTTCGTGTACATTCAATTGTTTGGCTTGTCATTGTGCAAACAAATCCATTTATATCACATGTCAACATACATGTTCACATCAATGCAAGCCAAGCTTCTACATGTACACTGTTGGTGTACATTCACCTGTTTGGCTTGCCATTGTGCAAACAAAAGCATGTTTATCACATGTCAACATACATGTTTACTTCCATGCAAGGCAAGCTTCAACATGTACTCTGTTGGTGTGCATAGATTGCATTGGTGCAAACAAATCCATGTGTATAACATGTCAACATACATGTTCATTTCAATGCACGCCAGGCTTCTACATCTACACTGTTAGCGTGCATGGCTTGCATTGGTGTAAACACATCCATGTGTATCACATGTCAACATACATGTTTATATCCATGCAAGCCAAGTTTCTACATGTACCCTGTTGGTGTGTATGGATTGCATTGGTTCAAACAAATCCATGTGTATCACATGACAACATACATGTTTAGATCCATGCAAGCCATGCTTCTACATGTACACTGTTGGTGTACATTCACCTGATTGGCTTGCCACAAATCCATGTCTATCACATGTCAACATACATGTTAACATCAATGCAAGCCAAGGTTCTACATGTACACTGTTGGTGTGCATATATTGCATTGATGCAAACAAATCCATTTGCATCACATGTCAACATACATGTTCATCTCAATGCACGCCAGGCTTCTACTTATACACTGTTAGCGTGCATGGCTTGCATTGGTGTAAACAAATCCATATGTATCACATGTCAGCATACAAGTTTGCATCCATGCAAGCCAAGCTTCTACATGTACACTGTTAGTGTGCATGGATTGCATTGGTTGAAACAAATCCATATGTATCACATGTCAACATTCTTGTTTACATCCATGTAAGCCAGGTATCTACATGTACACTGTTGGTGTACATTCAACTGTTTGGCTTGCCAGTGTGCAAACAAAAGCATGTGTATCACATGTCAACATACATGTTTACATTCATGCAATCCAGGCTTCTACATGTACACTGTTGGTGTACATGGTTTTCATTGGTGTACACAAATCCATGTGTATCACATGTCAACATACATGTTTACTTCCATGCAAGCCAAGCTTCTACATGTACTCTGTTGGTGTGCATATATTGCATTGATGCAAACAGATCCATTTGCATCACATGTCAAGATACATGTTCACATCAATGCAAGCCAGGCTTCTACATCTACACTGTTAGCGTGCATGGCTTACATTGGTGTAAACAATTCCATGTGTTTCACATGTCAACATACAAGTTTATATCCATGCAAGCCAAGCTTCAATATGTACACTGTTGGTGTGCATGGCTTGCATTTGTGTAATCAAATCCATATGTATCACATGTCAACATACATGTTTACATCCATGCATACCATGCTTCTACATGTGCACTGTTGGTGTACATTCACCTGTTTGGCTTTCCAGTGTGCAAACAAATCCATTTATATCACATGTCAAAATACATGTTAAAATCAATGCAAGTCAAGCTTCTACATGTACACTGTTGGTGTACATTCACTTGTTTGGCTTGCCATTGTGCAAACAAAAGCATTTCTATCACATGTCAACATACATGTTTACGTCCATGCAAGCCAGGCTTCTACATGTACACTGTTGGTGCATGGTTTTCATTGGTGTAAACAAATTCATGTGTTCACATGTCAACATACATGTTTACATCCATGCAAGCCAAGCTTCTACGTGTACTCTGTCGGTGTGCATGATATGCATTGGTGTAAACCAATCCATGTGTATTACATGTCAACATACATGTTAACATCCATGCAAGCCAAGCTTCTACATGTACACTGTTGGTGTGCATGGTTTTTATTGGTGTACACAAATCCATGTGTATCACATGTCAACATACATGTTTACATCCATGCAAGCCAAGCTTGTACATGTACTCTGTTGATGTGCATAGATTGCATTGGTGCAAACAAATCCATGTGTATCACATGTCAACATACATGTTCATTTCAATGCACGCCAGGCTTCTACATCTACACTGTTAGCGTGCATGGCTTGCATTGGTGTAAGCACATAATAAGTGTATTCACATGTCAACATACATGTTTCACATCCATGTAAGCCAGGTATTTTACATGTACACTGTTGGTGTACATTCAAATGTTTGGCTTGACAGTGTGCAAACAAAAGCATGTGTATCACATGTCAACATACATGTTTACATCCATGCAATCCAGGCTTCTACATGTACACTGTTGGTGGTTTTCATTGGTGTACACAAATCCATGTGTATCACAAGTCAACATACATGTTTACTTCCATGCAAGCCAAGCTTCTACATGTACTCTGTTGGTGTGCATATATTGCATTGATGCAAACAGATCCATTTGCATCACATGTCAAGATACATGTTCACATCAATGCAAGCCAGGCTTCTACATCTACACTGTTAGCGTGCATGGCTTACATTGGTGTAAACAATTCCATGTGTTTCACATGTCAACATACAAGTTTATATCCATGCAAGCCAAGCTTCAATATGTACACTGTTGGTGTGCATGGCTTGCATTTGTGTAATCAAATCCATATGTATCACATGTCAACATACATGTTTACATCCATGCATACCATGCTTCTACATGTGCACTGTTGGTGTACATTCACCTGTTTGGCTTTCCAGTGTGCAAACAAATCCATTTATATCACATGTCAAAATACATGTTAAAATCAATGCAAGTCAAGCTTCTACATTTACACTGTTGGTGTACATTCACTTGTTTGGCTTGCCATTGTGCAAACAAAAGCATTTCTATCACATGTCAACATACATGTTTACGTCCATGCAAGCCAGGCTTCTACATGTACACTGTTGGTGCATGGTTTTCATTGGTGTAAACAAATTCATGTGTTCACATGTCAACATACATGTTTACATCCATGCAAGCCAAGCTTCTACGTGTACTCTGTCGGTGTGCATGATATGCATTGGTGTAAACCAATCCATGTGTATTACATGTCAACATACATGTTTACATCCATGCAAGCCAAGCTTGTACATGTACTCTGTTGATGTGCATAGATATGCATTGGTGCTAACAAATCCATGTGTATCACATGTCAACATACATGTTCATTTCAATGCACGCCACGCTTCTACATCTACACTGTTAGCGTACATGGCTTGCATTGGTGTAAGCACATCTAAGTGTATCACATGTCAACATACATGTTCACATCAATGCAAGCCATGCTTCTACATGTACACTGTTGGTTTGCATGGCGTGCATTGGTGTAAACAAAACCATGTGCATCACATGTCAACATACATGTTTACATCCATGCAAGCCAAGCTTCTACATGTACCCTGTTTGTGTACATTCACCTGATTGGTTTGCCACAAATCCATGTGTATCACAAGCCAACATACATGTTCGCATCAATGCAAGCCATGCTTCTACATCTACACTGTTAATGTGCATGGCTTGCATTGGTGCAAACAAATTCATGTATATCACATATCAACATACATGTTAACATCCATGGAAGCCAGGCTTCTACACGTACACTGTTGGTGTGCATAAATTGCATTGGTGCAAACAAATCCCATGTGCATCACATGTCCACATACATGTTCATCTCAATGCACGGCCAGGCATCTACATCTACACTGTTAGCGAGCATGGCTTGCATTGGTGTAAATAAATTCCATGTGTTTTCACATGTCAACATACATGATTACATCCAAGCAAGCCAAGCTTCTACATGTACCCCTGTTGGTGTGCATGGATTGCATTGGTTCAAACAAATCCATGTGTATCACATGTCAACATACATGTTTACATCCATGCAAGCCATGCTTCTACATGTACACTGTTCGTGTGCATGGCTTGCATTGGTATAAACAAATCCATGGTTATCACATGTCAACATACATGTTTACATCCATGCAAACCATCCTTCTACATGTGCACTGTTGGTGTACATTCACCTGATTGGCTTGCCACAAATCCATGTGTATCACATGTCAACATACATGTTAACATCAATGCAAGCCAAGGTTCTACATGTACCCTGTTGGTGTGCATGGATTGCATTGGTTCAAACAAATGCTTGTGTATTACATGGCAACATACATGTTTACATCCATGCAAGCCAGGCTTCTACATGTACACTGTTGGTGTACATTCAACTGTTTGGCTTGCCATTGTGCCAACAAAAGCATGTGTATCACATGTCAACATACATGTTAACATCAATGCAAGCCAAGGTTCTACATGTACACTGTTGGTGTGCATAGATTGCATTGGTGCAAACAAATCCATGTGCATCACATGTCAACATACATGTTCATCTCAATGCACGCCAGGCATCTACATCTACACTGTTAGCGTGCATGGCTTGCATTGGTGTAAACAAATCCATGTGTATCACATGTCAACATACATGTTTACATCCGTGCAATCCAGGCTTCTACATGTACACTGTTGGTGTGCATAGATTGCATTGGTGCAAACAAATCCATGTGCATCACATGTCAACATACATGTTTACATCCATGCAAGCCAAGCTTCAACATATACACTGTTGGTGTGCATAGATTGCGTTGGTGCAAACAAATGCTTGTGTATCACATGGCAACATACATGTTCATCTCAATGCACGCCAGGCTTCTACATCTACACTGTTAGCGTGCATGGCTTGCATTGGTGTAAAAAAATTCATATGTATCACATGTCAACATACATTTTCACCTCAATGCCAGCCAGGCTTCTACAAGTACACTGTTGGTGTGCATGCCCAGCATTGGTGTAAACAACTCTTCGTGCATGGTTATATCTCATGTCAACATACATGTTTACACCAATGCAAGCCAAGCTGCTACATGTGCACTGTTGGTGTACATTCACCTGTTTGGCTTGTCATTGTGCAAAACAAAAAGCATGTGTATCACATGTCACATACATGTTTACATCCGTGCAACCCAAGCTTCAACATGTACACTGTTGGTGTGCATAATTGCATTGGTGCAAACAAATCCATGTGCATCACATGTCACATACATGTTCATCTCAATGCACGCCAGGCATCTACATCTACACTGTTAGCGAGCATGGCCTTGCATTGGTGTAAACAAATCCATGTGTTTCACATGTCAACATACATGTTTACATCCATGCAAGTCAAGCTTCTACATGTACCCTGTTGGTGTGCATGGATTGCATTGGTTCAAACAAATCCATGTGTATCACATGTCAACATACATGTTTACATCCATGCAAGCCATGCTTCTACATGTACACTGTTCGTGTGCATGGATTGCATTGGTGTAAACAAATCCATGGTTATCACATGTCAACATACATGTTTACATACATGCAAACCATGCTTCTACATGTGCACTGTTGGTGTACATTCACCTGATTGGCTTGCCACAAATCCATGTGTATCACATGTCAACATACATGTTAACACCAATGCAAGCCAAGGTTCTACATGTACACTGTTGGTGTGCATATATTGCATTGATGCAAACAAATCCATGTGCACCACATGTCAATATACATGTTCACCTCAATGCAAGCCAGGCTTCTACATCTACACTGTTCGCGTGCATGGCTTGCATTGTTGTAAACAAATCCATGTGTATCACATGTCAACATACATGTTTACATCCATGCAAGCCAGGCTTCTACATGTACACTGTTGGTGTACATTCAACTGTTTGGCTTGCCATTGTGCAAACAAAAGCATGTGTGTCACATGTCAACATACATGTTTACATCCATGCAATCCAAGGTTCTACATGTACACTGTTGGTGTGCATAGATTGCATTGGTGCAAACAAATCCATGTGCATCACATGTCAACATACATGTTCATCTCAATGCACGCCAGGCATCTACATCTACACTGTTAGCGTGCATGGCTTGCATTGGTGTAAACAAATCCATGTGTATCACATGTCAACATACATGTTTACATCCGTGCAATCCAGGCTTCTACATGTACACTGTTGGTGTGCATAGATTGCATTGGTGCAAACAAATCCATGTGCATCACATGTCAACATACATGTTTACATCCATGCAAGCCAAGCTTCAACATGTACATTGTTGGTGTGCATAGATTGCGTTGGTGCAAACAAATCCATGGTTATCACATGTCAACATACATGTTTACATCCATGCAAACAATGCTTCTACATGTGCACTGTTGGTGTACATTCACCTGATTGGCTTGCCACAAATCCATGTGTATCACATGTCAACATACATGTTAACATCAATGCAAGCCAAGGTTCTCCATGTACACTGTTGGTGTGCATATATTGCATTGATGCAAACTAATCCATGTGCACCACATGTCAACATATATGTACACCTCAATGCAAGCCAGGCTTCTACATCTACACTGTTAGCGTGCATGGCTTGCATTGGTGTAAACAAATCCTTGTGTATCACATGTCAACATACATGTTTACATCCATGCAAGCCAGGCTTCTACATGTACACTGTTGGTGTACATTCAACTGTTTGGCTTGCCATTGTGCCAACAAAAGCATGTGTATCACATGTCAACATACATGTTAACATCAATGCAAGCCAAGGTTCTACATGTACACTGTTGGTGTGCATAGATTGCATTGGTGCAAACAAATCCATGTACATCACATGTCAACATACATGTTCATCTCAATGCACGCCAGGCATCTACATCTACACTGTTAGCGTGCATGGCTTGCATTGGTGTAAACAAATCCATGTGTATCACATGTCAACATACATGTTTACATCCGTGCAATCCAGGCTTCTACATGTACACTGTTGGTGTGCATAGATTGCATTGGTGCAAACAAATCCATGTGCATCACATGTCAACATACATGTTTACATCCATGCAAGCCAAGCTTCAACATGTACACTGTTGGTGTGCATAGATTGCGTTGGTGCAAACAAATGCTTGTGTATTACATGGCAACATACATGTTCATCTCAATGCACGCCAGGCTTCTACATCTACACTGTTAGCGTGCATGGCTTGCATTGGTGTAAAAAAATTCATATGTATCACATGTCAACATACATTTTCACCTCAATGCCAGCCAGGCTTCTACAAGTACACTGTTGGTGTGCATGCCCAGCATTGGTGTAAACAACTCTTCGTGCATGGTTATATCTCATGTCAACATACATGTTTACACCAATGCAAGCCAAGCTGCTACATGTGCACTGTTGGTGTACATTCACCTGTTTGGCTTGTCATTGTGCAAACAAAAGCATGTGTATCACATGTCAACATACATGTTTACATCCGTGCAAGCCAAGCTTCAACATGTACACTGTTGGTGTGCATAGATTGCATTGGTGCAAACAAATCCATGTGCATCACATGTCAACATACATGTTCATCTCAATGCACGCCAGGCATCTACATCTACACTGTTAGCGAGCATGGCTTGCATTGGTGTAAACAAATCCATGTGTTTCACATGTAAACATACATGTTTACATCCATGCAAGCCAAGCTTCTACATGTACACTGTTCGTGTGCATGGCTTGCAATGGTATAAGCAAATCCATGGTTATCACATGTCAACATACATGTTTACATCCATGCAAACCATCCTTCTACATGTGCACTGTTGGTGTACATTCATCTGATTGGCTTGCCACAAATCCATGTGTATCACATGTCAACATACATGTTAACATCAATGCAAGCCAAGGTTCTACATGTACCCTGTTGGTGTGCATGGATTGCATTGGTTCAAACAAATCCATGTGTATCACATGTCAACATACATGTTTACATCCATGCAAGCCATGCTTCTACATGTACACTGTTCGTGTGCATGGCTTGCATTGGTGGAAACAAATCCATGGTTATCACATGTCAACATACATGTTTACATCCATGCAAACAATTCTTCTACATGTGCACTGTTGGTGTACATTCACCTGATTGGCTTGCCACAAATCCATGTGTATCACATGTCAACATACATGTTGACATCAATGCAAGCCAAGGTTCTACATGTACACTGTTGGTGTGCATATATTGCATTGATGCAAACAAATCCATGTGCACCACATGTCAACCTACATGTACACCTCAATGCAAGCCAGGCTTCTACATCTACACTGTTAGCGTGCATGGCTTGCATTGGTGTAAACAAATCCATGTGTATCACATGTTGACATACATGTTTACATCCATGCAAGCCAGGCTTCTACATGTACACTGTTGGTGTACATTCAACTGTTTGGCTTGCCATTGTGCCAACAAAAGCATGTGTATCACATGTCAACATACATGTTAACATCAATGCAAGCCAAGGTTCTACATGTACACTGTTGGTGTGCATAGATTGCATTGGTGCAAACAAATCCATGTGCATCACATGTCAACATACATGTTCATCTCAATGCACGCCAGGCATCTACATCTACACTGTTAGCGTGCATGGCTTTCATTGGTGTAAACAAATCCATGTGTATCACATGTCAACATACATGTTTACATCCATGCAATCAAGGCTTCTACATGTACACTGTTGGTGTGCATAGATTGCATTGGTGCAAACAAATCCATGTGCATCACATGTCAACATACATGTTTACATCCATGCAAGCCAAGCTTCAACATGTACACTGTTGGTGTGCATAGATTGCGTTGGTGCAAACAAATGCTTGTGTATCACATGGCAACATACATGTTCATCTCAATGCACGCCAGGCTTCTACGTCTACACTGTTAGCGTGCATGGCTTGCATTGGTGTAAAAAAATTCATATGTATCACATGTCAACATACATTTTCACCTCAATGCCAGCCAGGCTTCTACAAGTACACTGTTGGTGTGCATGCCCAGCATTGGTGTAAACAACTCTTCGTGCATGGTTATATCTCATGTCAACATACATGTTTACACCAATGCAAGCCAAGCTGCTACATGTGCACTGTTGGTGTACATTCACCTGTTTGGCTTGTCATTGTGCAAACAAAAGCATGTGTATCACATGTCAACATACATGTTTACATCCGTGCAAGCCAAGCTTCAACATGTACACTGTTGGTGTGCATAGATTGCATTGGTGCAAACAAATCCATGTGTATCACATGTCAACATACATGTTCATTTCAATGCACGCCAGGCTTCTACATCTACACTGTTAGCGTGCATGGCTTGCATTGGTGTAAACACATCCATGTGTATCACATGTCAACATACATGTTTATATCCATGCAAGACAAGCTTCTACATGTACCCTGTTGGTGTGTATGGATTGCATTGGTTCAAACAAATCCATGTGTATCACATGTCAACATACATGTTTAGATCCATGCAAGCCATGCTTCTACATGTGCACTGTTGGTGTACATTCACCTGATTGGCTTGCCACAAATCCATGTCTATCACATGTCAACATACATGTTAACATCAATGCAAGCCAAGGTTCTACATGTACACTGTTGGTGTGCATATATTGCATTGATGCAAACAAATCCATTTGCATCACATGTCAACATACATGTTCATCTCAATGCACGCCAGGCTTCTACATCTACACTGTTAGCGTGCATGGCTTGCATTGGTGTAAACACATCCATGTGTATCACATGTCAACATACATGTTTATATAAATCCATGCAAGACAAGCTTCTACATGTACCCTGTTGGTGTGTATGGATTGCATTGGTTCAAACTAATCCATGTGTATCACATGTCAACATACATGTTTAGATCCGTGCAAGCCATGCTTCTACATGTGCACTGTTGGTGTACATTCACCTGATTGGCTTGCCACAAATCCATGTCTATCACATGTCAACATACATGTTAACATCAATGCAAGCCAAGGTTCTACATGTACACTGTTGGTGTGCATATATTGCATTGATGCAAACAAATCCATTTGCATCACATGTCAAGATACATGTTCACCTCAATGCAAGCCAGGCTTCTACATCTACACTGTTAGCGTGCATGGCTTACATTGGTGTAAACAATTCCATGTGTTTCACATGTCAACATACAAGTTTATATCCATGCAAGCCAAGCTTCAATATGTACACTGTTGGTGTGCATGGCTTGCATTTGTGTAATCAAATCCATATGTATCACATGTCAACATACATGTTTACATCCATGCATACCATGCTTCTACATGTGCACTGTTGGTGTACATTCACCTGTTTGGCTTTCCAGTGTGCAAATAAATCCATTTATATCACATGTCAACATACATGTTAAAATCAATACAAGTCAAGCTTCTACATGTACACTGTTGGTGTACATTCACTTGTTTGGCTTGTCATTGTGCAAACAAAAGCATTTCTATCACATGTCAACATACATGTTTATGTCCATGCAAGCCAGGCTTCTACATGTACACTGTTGGTGCATGGTTTTCATTGGTGTAAACAAATTCATGTGTTCACATGTCAACATACATGTTTACATCCATGCAAGCCAAGCTTCTACTTGTACTCTGTCAGTGTGCATGATATGCATTGGTGTAAACCAATCCATGTGTATTACATGTCAACATACATGTTTACATCCATGCAAGCCAAGCTTCTACATGTACACTGTTGGTGTGCATGGTTTTTATTGGTGTACACAAATCCATGTGTATCACATGTCAACATACACGTTTACATCCATGCAAGCCAAGCTTGTACATGTACTCTGTTGATGTGCATAGATTGCATTGGTGCAAACAAATCCATGTGTATCACATGTCAACATACATGTTCACATCAATACAAGCCAGGCTTCTACATGTACACTGTTGGTTTGCATGATTTGCTTTGGTGTAAACAAATCCAAGTGCATCACATGTCAACATACATGTTCATCTCAATGCACGCCAGGCATCTACATCTACACTGTTGGTGTGCATGGTTTTTATTGGTGTACACAAATCCATGTGTATCACATGTCAACATGCATGTTTACATCCATGCAAGCCAAGCTTCTACATGTACACTGTTGGTGTGCATAGATTTTATTGGTTCAAACAAATCAATGTGTATCACATGTCAACATACATGTTTACATCCATGCAATCCAAGCTTCTACATGTACACTGTTGGTGTGCATGGATTGCATTGGTTCAAGCAAATCCATGGTTATCACATGTCAACATACAAGTTTACATACATGCAAACCATGCTTCTACATGTGCACTGTTGGTGTACATTCACCTGATTGGCTTGCCACAAATCCATGTGTATCACATGTCAACATACATGTTAACATCAATGCAAGCCAAGGTTCTACATGTACACTGTTGGTGTGCATATATTGCATTGATGCAAACAAATCCATGTGCACCACATGTCAACATACATGTTCACCTCAATGCAAGCCAGGCTCCTACATCTACACTGTTAGCGTGCATGGCTTGCATTGGTGTAAACAAATCCATGTGTATCACATGTCAACATACATGTTTACATCCATGCAAGCCAGGCTTCTACATGTACACTGTTGGTGTACATTTAACTGTTTGGCTTGCCATTGTGCAAACAAAAGCATGTGTGTCACATGTCAACATACATGTTTACATCCATGCAATCCAGGCTTCTACATGTACACTGTTGGTGTGCATAGATTGCATTGGTGCAAACAAATCCATGTGTATCACATGTCAACATACATGTTAACATCAATGCAAGCCAAGGTTCTACATGTACACTGTTGGTGTGCATAGATTGCATTGGTGCAAACAAATCCATGTGCATCACATGTCAACATACATGTTCATCTCAATGCACGCCAGGCATCTACATCTACACTGTTAGCGAGCATGGCTTGCATTGGTGTAAACAAATCCATGTGTTTCACATGTCAACATACATGTTTACATCCATGCAAGCCAAGCTTCTACATGTACCCTGTTGGTGTGCATGGATTGCATTGGTTCAAACAAATCCATGGTTATCACATGTCAACATACAAGTTTATATACATGCAAACCATGCTTCTACATGTGCACTGTTGGTGTACATTCACCTGATTGGCTTGCCACAAATCCATGTGTATCACATGTCAACATACATGTTAACATCAATGCAAGCCAAGGTTCTACATGTACACTGTTGGTGTGCATATATTGCATTGATGCAAACAAATCCATGTGCACCACATGTCAACATACATGTTCACCTCAATGCAAGCCAGGCTCCTACATCTACACTGTTAGCGTGCATGGCTTGCATTGGTGTAAACAAATCCATGTGTATCACATGTCAACATACATGTTTACATCCTTGCAAGCCAGGCTTCTACATGTACACTGTTGGTGTACATTTAACTGTTTGGCTTGCCATTGTGCAAACAAAAGCATGTGTGTCACATGTCAACATACATGTTTACATCCATGCAATCCAGGCTTCTACATGTACACTGTTGGTGTGCATAGATTGCATTGGTGCAAACAAATCCATGTGCATCACATGTCAACATACATGTTCATCTCAATGCACGCCAGGCATCTACATCCACACTGTTAGCGAGCATGGCTTGCATTGGTGTAAACAAATCCATGTGTTTCACATGTCAACATACATGTTTACATCCATGCAAGCCAAGCTTCTACATGTACACTGTTCGTGTGCATGGCTTACAATGGTGTAAACAAATCCATATGTATCACATGTCAACATACATGTTTACATCCATGCAAGCCCATGGTTTTTACATGTGCACTGTTGGGTGTACATTCACCTGATTGGCTTGCCAAAAATCCATGTGTATCACACGTCAAACATACATGTTCACATCAATACAAGCCAGGCTTCTACATGTACACTGTTGGTTTGCATGATTTGCTTTGGTGTAAACAAATCAATGTGTATAACATGTCAAACTACATGTCTACACCCATGCAAGCCAAGCTTCTACATGTACACTGTTGGTGTACATTCAATTGTTTGGCTTGCCATTGTGCAAACAAATCCATTTATATCACATGTCAACATACATGTTCACATCAATGCAAGCCAAGCTTCTACATGTACACTGTTGGTGTACATTCACCTGTTTGGCTTGCCATTGTGCAAACAAAAGCATGTTTATCACATGTCAACATACATGTTTACTTCCATGCAAGCCAAGCTTCAACATGTACTCTGTTGGTGTGCATAGATTGCATTGGTGCAAACAAATCCATGTGTATCACATGTCAACATACATGTTCATTTCAATGCACGCCAGGCTTCTACATCTACACTGTTAGCGTGCATGGCTTGCATTGGTGTAAACACATCCATGTGTATCACATGTCAACATACATGTTTATATAAATCCATGCAAGACAAGCTTCTACATGTACCCTGTTGGTGTGTATGGATTGCATTGGTTCAAACAAATCCATGTGTATCACATGTCAACATACATGTTTAGATCCATGCAAGCCATGCTTCTACATGTGCACTGTTGGTGTACATTCACCTGATTGGCTTGCCACAAATCCATGTCTATCACATGTCAACATACATGTTAACATCAATGCAAGCCAAGGTTCTACATGTACACTGTTGGTGTGCATATATTGCATTGATGCAAACAAATCCATTTGCATCACATGTCAAGATACATGTTTCACCTCAATGCAAGCCAGGCTTCTACATCTACACTGTTAGCGTGCATGGCTTTACATTGGTGTAAACAATTCCATGTGTTTCACATGTCAACATACATGTTTACATCCATGCATACCATGCTTCTACATAGTGCACTGTTGGTGTACATTCACCTGTTTGGCTTTCCAATGTGCAAACAAATCCATTTATATCACATGTCAAAATACATGTTAAAATCAATGCAAGTCAAGCTTCTACATGTACACTGTTGGTGTACATTCACTTGTTTGGCTTGCCATTGTGCAAACAAAAGCATTTCTATCACATGTCAACATACATGTTTACGTCCATGCAAGCCAGGCTTCTACATGTACACTGTTGGTGCATGGTTTTCATTGGTGTAAACAAATTCATGTGTTCACATGTCAACATACATGTTTACATCCATGCAAAACAAGCTTCTACGTGTACTCTGTCGGTGTGCATGATATGCATTGGTGTAAACCAATCCATGTGTATTACATGTCAACATACATGTTAACATCCATGCAAGCCAAGCTTCTACATGTACACTGTTGGTGTGCATGGTTTTTATTGGTGTAAACCAATCCATGTGTATCACATGTCAACATACATGTTTACATCCATGCAAGCCAAGCTTGTACATGTACTCTGTTGGTGTGCATAGATTGCATTGGTGCAAACAAATCCATGTGTATCACATGTCAACATACATGTTCATTTCAATGCACGCCAGGCTTCTACATCTACACTGTTAACGTGCATGGCTTGCATTGGTGTAAGCACATCTAAGTGTATCACATGTCAACATACATGTTCACATCAATACAAGCCAGGCTTCTACATGTACACTGTTGGTTTGCATGATATGCATTTATGTACACAAATCCATGTGTTTCACATGTCAACATACATGTTTACATCCATGCAAGTCAAGCTTCTACATGTACCCTGTTGGTGTGCATGGATTGCATTGGTTCAAACAAATCCATGTGTATCACATGTCAACATACATGTTTACATCCATGCAAGCCATGCTTCTACATGTACACTGTTCGTGTGCATGGCTTGCATTGGTGTAAACAAATCCATGGTTATCACATGTCAACATACATGTTTACATACATGCAAACCATGCTTCTACATGTGCACTGTTGGTGTACATTCACCTGATTGGCTTGCCACAAATCCATGTGTATCACATGTCAACATACATGTTAACATCAATGCAAGCCAAGGTTCTACATGTACACTGTTGGTGTGCACATATTGCATTGATGCAAACAAATCCATGTGCACCACATGTCAATATACATGTTCACCTCAATGCAAGCCAGGCTTCTACATGTACACTGTTAGCATGCATGGCTTGCATTGGTGTAAACAAATCCATGTGTATCACATGTCAACATACATGTTCATCTCAATGCACGCCAGGCTTCTACATCTACACTGTTAGCGTGCATGGCTTGCATTGGTGTAAACAAATTCATATATATCACATGTCAACATGCATTTTCTCCTCAATGCCAGCCAGGCTTCTACAAGTACACTGTTGGTGTGCATGCCCAGCATTGGTGTAAACAACTCTTCGTGCATGGTTATATCTCATGTCAACATACATGTTTACACCAATGCAAGCCAAGCTGCTACATGTGCACTGTTGGTGTACATTCACCTGTTTGGCTTGTCATTGTGCAAACAAAAGCATGTGTATCACATGTCAACATACATGTTTACATCCGTGCAAGCCAAGCGTCAACATGTACACTGTTGGTGTGCATAGATTGCATTGGTGCAAACAAATCCATGTGCATCACATGTCAACATACATGTTCATCTCAATGCACGCCAGGCATCTACATCTACACTGTTAGCGAGCATGGCTTGCATTGGTGCAAACAAATCCATGTGCATCACATGTCAACATACATGTTCACCTCAATGCAAGCCAGGCTTCTACATGTACACTGTTAGCATGCATGGATTGCATTGGTGTAAAACAAATCCATGTGTATCACATGTCAACATACATGTTTACATCCATGCAAGCCAGGCTTCTACATATACACTGTTGGTGTACATTTCAGCTATTTGGCTTGCCATTGTGCAAACAAAAGCATGTGTATCACATGTCAACATACATGTTTTACATCCATGCAAGTCAAAGCTTCAACATGTACACTGTTGTTGTGCATGGATTGCATTGGTTCAAACAAATCCATGTGTATCACATGTCAACATACATGTTTACATCCATGCAAGCCATGCTTCTACATGTACACTGTTCGTGTGCATGGCTTGCATTGGTGTAAACAAATCCATGGTTATCACATGTCAACATACATGTTTACATACATGCAAACCATGCTTCTACATGTGCACTGTTGGTGTACATTCACCTGATTGGCTTGCCACAAATCCATGTGTATCACATGTCAACATACATGTTAACATCAATGCAAGCCAAGGTTCTACATGTACACTGTTGGTGTGCATATATTGCATTGATGCAAACAAATCCATGTGCACCACATGTCAATATACATGTTCACCTCAATGCAAGACAGGCTTCTACATCTACACTGTTAGCGTGCATGGCTTGCATTGGTGTAAACAAATCCATGTGTATCACATGTCAACTACATGTTTACATCCATGCAAACAATGCTTTTACTTGTACACTGTTGGTGTACATTCACCTGATTGGCTTGCCACAAATCCATGTCTATCACATGTCAACATACATGTTAACATCAATGCAAGCCAAGGTTCTACATGTACACTGTTGGTGTGCATATATTGCATTGATGCAAACTAATCCATGTGCACCACATGTCAATATACATGTTCACCTCAATGCAAGACAGGCTTCTACATCTACACTGTTAGCGTGCATGGCTTGCATTGGTGTAAACAAATCCATGTGTATCACATGTCAACATACATGTTAAAATCAATGCAAGTCAGCTTCTACATGTACACTGTTGGTGCATGGTTTTCATTGGTGTAAACAAATTCATGTGTTCACATGTCAACATACATGTTTACATCCATGCAAGCCAAGCTTCTACTTGTACTCTGTCGGTGTGCATGATATGCATTGGTGAAAACCAATCCATGTGTATTACATGTCAACATACATGTTTACATCCATGCAAGCCAAGCTTCTACATGTACACTGTTGGTGTGCATGGTTTTTATTGGTGTACACAAATCCATGTGTATCACATGTCAACATACATGTTTACATCCATGCAAGCCAAGCTTGTACATGTACTCTGTTGATGTGCATAGATTGCATTGGTGCAAACAAATCCATGTGTATCACATGTCAACATACATGTTCATTTCAATGCACGCCAGGCTTCTACATCTACACTGTTAGCGTGCATGGCTTGCTTTGGTGTAAACACATCTAAGTGTATCACATGTCAACATACATGTTCACATCAATACAAGCCAGGCTTCTACATGTACACTGTTGGTTTGCATGATTTGCTTTGGTGTAAACAAATCCAAGTGCATCACATGTCAACATACATGTTCATCTCAATGCACGCCAGGCATCTACATCTACACTGTTGGTGTGCATGGTTTTTATTGGTGTACACAAATCCATGTGTATCACATGTCAACATACATGTTTACATCCATGCAAGCCAAGCTTCTACATGTAACCTGTTGGTGTGCATGGATTGCATTGGTTCAAAGAAATCCATGTGTATCACATGTCAACATACATGTTCACCTCAATGCAAGCCATGCTTCTACATGTACACTGTTCGTGTCCATGGCGTGCATTGGTGTAAACAAAACCATGTGTATCACATGTCAACATACATGATTACATCCTTGCAAGCCATGCTTCTACATGTGCACTGTTGGTGTACATTCACCTGATTGGTTTGCCACAAATCCATGTGTATCACATGCCAACATACATGTTCGCATCCATGCAAGCCAAGCTTCTACATCTACACTGTTAGTGTGCATGGATTGCATTGGTTGAAACAAATCCATATGTATCACATGTCAACATACATGTTTACATCCATGTAAGCCAGGTATCTACATGTACACTGTTGGTGTACATTCAACTGTTTGGCTTGCCAGTGTGCAAACAAAAGCATGTGTATCACATGTCAACATACATGTTTACATCCATGCAATCCAGGCTTCTACATGTACACTGTTGGTGTACATGGTTTTCATTGGTGTACACAAATCCATGTGTATCACAAGTCAACATACATGTTTACTTCCATGCAAGCCAAGCTTCTACATGTACTCTGTTGGTGTGCATATATTGCATTGATGCAAACAGATCCATTTGCATCACATGTCAAGATACATGTTCACATCAATGCAAGCCAGGCTTCTACATCTACACTGTTAGCGTGCATGGCTTACATTGGTGTAAACAATTCCATGTGTTTCACATGTCAACATACAAGTTTATATCCATGCAAGCCAAGCTTCAATATGTACACTGTTGGTGTGCATGGCTTGCATTTGTGTAATCAAATCCATATGTATCACATGTCAACATAAATGTTTACATCCATGCATACCATGCTTCTACATGTGCACTGTTGGTGTACATTCACCTGTTTGGCTTTCCAGTGTGCAAACAAATCCATTTATATCACATGTCAAAATACATGTTAAAATCAATGCAAGTCAAGCTTCTACATGTACACTGTTGGTGTACATTCACTTGTTTGGCTTGCCATTGTGCAAACAAAAGCATTTCTATCACATGTCAACATACATGTTTACGTCCATGTAAGCCAGGCTTCTACATGTACACTGTTGGTGCATGGTTTTCATTGGTGTAAACAAATTCATGTGTTCACATGTCAACATACATGTTTACATCCATGCAAGCCAAGCTTCTATGTGTACTCTGTCGGTGTGCATGATATGCATTGGTGTAAACCAATCCATGTGTATTACATGTCAACATACATGTTAACATCCATGAAAGCCAAGCTTCTACATGTACACTGTTGGTGTGCATGGTTTTTATTGGTGTACACAAATCCATGTGTATCACATGTCAACATACATGTTTACATCCATGCAAGCCAAGCTTGTACATGTACTCTGTTGATGTGCATAGATTGCATTGGTGCTAACAAATCCATGTGTATCACATGTCAACATACATGTTCATTTCAATGCACGCCACGCTTCTACATCTACACTGTTAGCGTACATGGCTTGCATTGGTGTAAGCACATCTAAGTGTATCACATGTCAACATACATGTTCACATCAATACAAGCCAGGCTTCTACATGTACACTGTTGGTTTGCATGATTTGCTTTGGTGTAAACAAATCCATGTGCATCACATGTCAACATACATGTTCATCTCAATGCACGCCAGGCATCTACATCTACACTGTTGGTGTGCATGGTTTTTATTGGTGTACACAAATCCATGTGTATCACATGTCAACATACATGTTTACATCCATGCAAGCCAAGCTTCTACATGTACCCTGTTGGTGTGCATGGATTGCATTGGTTCAAACAAATCCATATGTATCACATGTCAACATACATATTCAACTCAATGCAAGCCATGCTTCTACATGTGCACTGTTGGTGTACATTCACCTGATTGTTTTGCCACAAATCCATGTGTATCACATGCCAACATACATGTTCACATCAATGCAAGCCATGCTTCTACATCTACACTGTTAGTGTGCATGGCTTGCATTGGTGCAAACAAATTCATGTGTATCACATATCAAAATACATGTTTACATCCATGGAAGCCAGGCTTCTACACGTACACTGTTGGTGTGCATAGAATATATTGGTGCAAACAAATCCATGTGCATCACATGTCAACATACTTGTTCACGTCAATGCAAGCCAGGCTTCTACATCTACACTGTTATCGTGCATGGCTTGCAATGGTGTAAACAAATCCATGTGTATCACATGTCAACATACATGTTTACATCCATGCAAGCCAGGCTTCTACATGTACACTGTTAGTATGCATGGCTTGCATTGGTGTAAACACATCCATGTGTATCACATGTCAACATACATGTTTACATCCGTGCAAGCCAAGCTTCAACATGTTCGCTGTTGGTGTGCATAGATTACATTGGTGCAAACAAATCCATGTGCATCTCATGTCAACATACATGTTCATCTCAATGCACGCCAGGCATCTACATCTACACTGTTAGCGAGCATGGCTTGCACTGGTGTAAACAAATCCATGTGTATCACATGTCAACATACATGTTTACATCCATGCAAGCCAAGCTTCTACATGTACCTTGTTGGTGTGTATGGATTGCATTGGTTCAAACAAATCCATGTGTATCACATGTCAACATACATGTTCACCTCAATGCAAGCCAGGCTTCTACATGTACACTGTTGGTTTGCATGATTTGCTTTGGTGTAAACAAATCAATGTGTATAACATGTCAAACTACATGTCTACACCCATGCAAGCCAAGCTTCTACGTGTACACTGTTCGTGTACATTCAATTGTTTGGCTTGTCATTGTGCAAACAAATCCATTTATATCACATGTCAACATACATGTTCACATCAATGCAAGCCAAGCTTCTACATGTACACTGTTGGTGTACATTCACCTGTTTGGCTTGCCATTGTGCAAACAAAAGCATGTTTATCACATGTCAACATACATGTTTACTTCCATGCAAGGCAAGCTTCAACATGTACTCTGTTGGTGTGCATAGATTGCAATGGTGCAAACAAATCCATGTGTATCACATGTCAACATACATGTTCATTTAAATGCACGCCAGGCTTCTACATCTACACTGTTAGCGTGCATGGCTTGCATTGGTGTAAACACATCCATGTGTATCACATATTCAACATACATGTTTATATCCATGCAAGCCAAGTTTCTACATGTACCCTGTTGGTGTGTATGGATTGCATTGGTTCAAACAAATCCATGTGTATCACATGTCAACATACATGTTTAGATCCATGCAAGCCATGCTTCTACATGTGCACTGTTGGTGTACATTCACCTGATTGGCTTGCCACAAATCCATGTCTATCACATGTCAACATACATGTTAACATCAATGCAAACAATGGTTCTACATGTGCACTGTTGGTGTACATTCACCTGATTGAATTGCCACAAATCCATGTGCATCACATGTCAAAATACATGTTAACATCAATGCAAGCCAAGGTTTTACATGTACACTGTGGGTGTGCATATATTGCATTGATGCAAACAAATCCATGTGCACCACATGTCAACATACATGTACACCTCAATGCAAGCCAGGCTTTTTCTACATGTACACTGTTAGTATGCATGGCTTGCATTGGTGTAAACAAATCCATGTGTATCACATGTCAACATACATGTTTACATCCATGCAAGCCAAGCTTCAACATGTTCGCTGTTGGTGTGCATAGATTACATTGGTGCAAACAAATCCATGTGCATCTCATGTCAACATACATGTTCATCTCAATGCACGCCAGGCATCTACATCTACACTGTTAGCGAGCATGGCTTGCACTGGTGTAAACAAATCCATGTGTATCACATGTCAACATACATGTTTACATCCATGCAAGCCAAGCTTCTACATGTACCTTGTTGGTGTGTATGGATTGCATTGGTTCAAACAAATCCATGTGTATCACATGTCAACATACATGTTCATTTCAATGCGAGCCACGCTTCTACATCTACACTGTTAACGTACATGGCTTGCATTGGTGTAAACACATCTAATTGTATCACATGTCAACATACATGTTCACATCAATACAAGCCAGGCTTCTACATGTACACTG